>PJAB01001238.1:0-16089 GCA_002887195.1 Chrysochromulina parva
CTTTACTGTTATTTTTGTAATACCCACCCTAAACCCCTACCTAGCCACTGGTTTCAAGACCAGAAAATGCAACCTTAATGCAATTCTGAGGAGAATTAGGTTGAAAAGAGCACGAATAAGAGCACGAACGTGGAACGAAGGTCCACCAGAACATCCATCATCTAGCCACGAAGTTGTGTAGTTGACCACGAGTGGGTCCATCAACCTTCACCTTGAAAGAGTGGGGCTCTTGTAACCCGGCTTTACCCAGTCTCAGACCTCGTGTCACCAAGGCCTGTCGAGATCTGTCGAACATGTCTGTCGAGCTGTCGAGCTGTCGAGCTTGACACTTGACGCCGCCGGCACATGGAGTCAGGGGGGTTTCTGTCGAGGTCTGTCAAGTAGCTGTGGAGCTATCAAGAGCTATCCTGTCGAGTTCCTGTCGAGTTTCCTGTCGAGTTGTCGAGGCCAGGGCTCAAGCGCGTTTCCCCGGATGTCCCGCGCCGAGCACCGTGTTTAATGTGTCGTGTCGCAAGGCGACACGGCAAGAGACAAGAGTGCCGACGAGTACACAGTTGTCAGCTCCGCGACAGTGAGAGCTCGGGACGACACGGGAGTTTTGCGAGCGTTGACTACAAGTGATTGCGCCAATGCGTTGCGCTACCTTACAACGAATGCGGAATGGACGAAAACTGCGTTTATAAACGGATCGGTTTTTCGTTTTCACGCCGTTAGCACGGTGTGCTAGTTGTAACCGCACACGTTTGTACGCCGGTGTCTTGGGTGTCGAATTTATTTATAAACATTGGCTGTGAAGAGACCAAAAAAGTCCTCAGCAATCCCCCAGTTCAAGAGTGGATCGAGACCTCCGACGGCACCGAGACCCCGACGTCACGCAGCGTGACCGATTGATTCGGCCATCCAGAAGAGGTCTATGGTGATGTTGCACACGCGGCTGCTGCTGCTCTCCTTCGTTGCGCTCGCGTCCGCATTCGCGCTCACGCCCAGGCAGCACCTCGTGTTGCAGCACGGAGCTCCAGCCCCCGCGCCGCTTCTCCGCGCCTCTGCGCAGCACCAACGCGCGCCTCACCGGTTGAGGACAACCACGTCGCTAACGGCGGCCGCCGCCCAGCCACCAGCTGGAGTGAGTGTGACCGCCGCCATCATCAATCTCTCCAAGAATATAGTTGGTTCAGGCGTGCTGGCACTTGCTGCGGGTGTCGCCGCCTTCTCGAGCTCCAAGGTCGCGCTGCTGCCAGCGTTTGCGATCCTGCTCCCAACAGGCATCGTCTCGGCGTACACATTCTCGTCGATTGCACGTGTCGGTGCCGCCGTGGGTGGAAACTCGTACCGCGACACGTGGGCCAAGGTCTTCGGCGAGAAGACTGCCATCTTGCCCGATGTGACGGTCATCTTCATGACGATGGCTGCAGCCATCTGCTACTCGATCATCGTGGGCGACTCGTTCGCGTCAATTGCGAAGCTCGTGGGCGCACCCGCTCTGCTCACGACGCCCAACGCGTGGATCGTCCTCCTCTCGGCCTTCGTCCTTCTGCCACTCTCGTTGCTGCGTGACCTGTCCAAGCTCGCGATTGGCTCCGTCATCGGCACCGCGGGCACGCTGTACACGGCACTTTTCATGTTCCTGCGGCTGCTCGATGGCTCGTACGCGCCCGGCGGCAAGTACTTTGCCGCCATCAGCGCCGCCGCACAGCCCGCCTTCGCCGCGCATACCGTGGCGCGCCCGCTGCTCAACACAGGCATGTTCGTCCTTCTCTCGATGCTCGCGTCGGCGTACCTCGCCCATTACAACGCGCCCAAGTTCTACGAGGACCTGCAGCCGCCCGCGGACGGTTCATCCAAGCTGCCGCGCTTCAATACAGTGTGCCTCGCTGGCTTTGGCGGCGCCGCCGCCCTGATGGGCTCGATCATGGCCTTCGGGTTCCTCACGTTCGGCGGCGCCTCGCAGGGGCTCATCCTCAACAACTACGCGACCGCGGACCCGCTCGCGGGCCTCGCCCGCCTCGGGATCGCCCTATCGATTATCTTCTCGTACCCGCTCAACATGACCGGCCTGCGCGAGGGCATCCTTGCCATGTTTGGCCAGAAGGCCGCCGGCGCCAAAGCGACTGTGCATGTGCTTCTCACGCTCGCGCTTGTACTCATTCTCAACGGCTCGTCGCTGTTCATCAAGGACCTCGGACTGATCGTGGGCCTCGGCGGCGCCATCCTCGGCTCGGCGCTCGTCTACATCTTCCCCGCCCTCATGGCTATCGGAGAGACCAAGGGCGCCATGTCGCCGATGGAGAAAAAGGTCAACTGGGGCCTTACCGGTCTCGGAGTCTTCTTCGCCATCCTCGGCGCCGTGATGTGCCTCAAGTGAGCGTGCCGCCGTCGCACGCGGCGGCAGCTGTGTGAGCGGAATGTGTGTGAATGAGAGTGTCAGTGTGGGGGGGATGGAGAGCTCTCCGGTCTGAGCCGCTCAGACGAGCCTGGCCCGCCGACCGTTGTTGTTGTTACGCGAACATGGAGACGTGCGACTATGTGGCGACGGAGGTCCCTAGGAGGTCCCGGGCCACGTTCCGTGGCTCATCTGAGCGCGGCGCGGCGGATAATGGGACATTTCTTCACCCATTGAATAATGATGAGTCACACATGTACCAGCTGCTCTACGTTCGCTCGACCCTCCCGCGGCGCGGGGCCTTCTTCCCGGGCCGCCCACCGGCACCGCCCCGGATCTACACGTCGAGATACATCTAGGATCTCATCGACGTCGTTATTGTCACGCTCGAATTGATTTCTCCCGAAAGGATCTTGGTCTTAGCCTCAAATGTGACCTCCAAACAAAGCTCGGCTCCCAAAGGCCCCGCCGCCGCCCCAATAAATATGAAATTCGTGCCGACGGAGCGTGCTGCTGCTGTGGGTTTCACGTTTCAGGCCGAACCTTTCAGTTCAAAATACCGCTCTGCAGAACCGCCCAGATAATGGCGGCGCGGTAGCGCGAGCGATGTGTCGAGCGATGTGGCTGAGGCGCTCCTTCCCTGGTAACCCTGATGATGCGCACTCGAAGCACCTGTGCTTGAAGCACCTGTGCTGATCTTGCTCGAAGTGAGGCGAGAGGCAAGCATTGGACGATCTTTCAAGCGCACCAGGACACCGGAAGAAGTCGCGGGGCGGCTGAGGGGCGCTGGGGCACTGTAACTCATAATGGCCGTCATCTTGTGATGAACCATGCGCTTGTACATCGAAGGCGCTTCCAACGTTGCACCAGGAGCCTCCCAACGTTGCAACACTGGCATCGGGATCACGCCTTGCCACACATCATGTCGGCGCACAGAGCTATGGCAGAGGTTTGATGAAGTCCAGCTCTGCTGCACCGCAATCTTCCGTGCGTCTGCAATGTACCGGGCTTTGGCAGCTGCTGTCGCAAGGCACTCATCCACCCGTGCCTCCTGTTCAGCGAGCGTGGGCATTGGTGCTAGGAAGCTCTTCTGCAATGTTGCTTGGCGCACCAGACTCGCCTCTCGGCGGCGGCGTTCCTGAAGTAGCATCTGCGCAGAGGTTTTGAGTGGGAGTTCGTCGCGCTTTGGTGGGTTCTCCAGCCACCGTTCAAGATGGATGACGCCTATCGTATCGTCCGAGGGAGGAGGGCGAGTGGACGCAAGCTCAAATTGCGCTTTCTGAGCATCGCCAAAAGTTGCTCTCTGAGCGCGTTCGGACACGTATGCGACAAGCTGCTCTCTCAGCACAAGTTGATGCGTCCGCTCGACGACCTGCTCCACCTCATTTTCCCAAAGGTCGGTGTGCTCATCCTTGAAAAGCATCTGCATCTCGGAGCAAAACTCGCTTCGGTTCAGCGCCAATGTCCTGAAATCTGAGCCGGCACGCGCGCGGTCCCACGCTCTGATCATGCTGATTTTGCCGAGGCGATTCCGCTGAAGCATTTGCCTCACAAGCGAGCGGAATGTTTCGGGATCCCAATCGAGTTGGTCCAGTGTCGGCTGAAACTTGGAACCGAGTCGATTGGGGTGTGACTGTGGGAGTGGCTCGAGCTTCATCGAGAGAACCCTCCTGCGATTGTCAAGGGAGTGCCGGCGGCCTCGCACGAACTCGAATATGTCATCAAAGCTAAGGACGCCATTGCGACCTATGTCGAGCCGCTGGAACACTTCGACGAGGGTAAGCTTTGGGGCTTTACAGCCCAGCCGATTGACCATCGCGTCCAGGAATTCGGGCAAGCCGACATGCAGCTTCATCCCGGCATCCTTGTCAAATAAATGAATGAGGTCGATGATGAACGCGCCGCTCTGCGATAAGTTCGCTCGGAGCTCCTCGATGATGGAACCCACGTCATCTACCCGAAGTTGCTCGGCGAGTACCATACGCTCGAGCTCGCCGTCTTGCCGCTCTAGTTTTGCGATCTCATTCCGCGTCTGGCGCGTTTCGGGTTGAGCCTGCAAATCCGAGATGGCCAGCCGCAACTTGAGCCGATGCTTCTCCAGCTCGTTGAGCCGAAACGGCGCAAACCATTTACTAGTGTCGATCTCTTCGACGAGGCTTGCTCGGGCGTGGCTGTCATATGCCTTCACAAGAGCCGCGTGCATTGGCCCGAGCAGCTCGTCCGAAATCTTGCTCTCCGACAGCGTTTGGATGAGCTTTGCACAGTCGACTGTTCCGCTGCCATCGCCATTCAAGTCTTGAAACAGTTCGCGTGCACACGCGCCGAAGCCCTGATCGTCGCACCACCGCTCAAACTTGCGGGCATCCAGTCTTGTCTTGTCCTGGTCATATTGGCGTATGGTAGCCAGCAGCCGATCCACGCCATACTTCTGGACGGCATTGCCCAAGGACCAGCGCCAAAAGTCGTGTAGTCCGATAAAGCCATCTTGATCAAGGTCGTAGGAATTGAATAGAGGCCAGAACCGATCGAGCGTGACCTTCTTGCGTATGGATGCATCGCCTTTAGCTTGATCGCCTGTGGTCAGCAGCGCGTAGAACTCCTCGAGTTTCAACTTGCCGTCTCCGTCCTTGTCGAACTCTGCAAACCTTGTCATGTCCCATTTTGTATCCATAGTCCAAGTCTTGAAGCTTTTCGGACGAGTGTCTGTTCGCCGAGTCGGTGTGCTTACCTCTTCGCTGGCTGAGGCCGCTCGACGAGGCTGGGTCAGCCGGGAGACGTCAACAACCATGCTCTGCGTGCGACGCATCATGAGCGACCACGCGCGCGGATGTATCGGGTGGGAGGAGGGCTGGTCGCAGCAGCGGAGCTCGGGGCGTGGGCGGCAACGCAGGGGAAGATCTTCGCCGCGCCCCGAAGCGATGAAACCGTTCTGGAGACGTCCCACACGGTCCTCTTCAGCGTGCCTTGGCAAGTGTACCCGAATTGCCAGACAAGAATTGACGAACTCGACCGCGCGAACTCCGCGCTGTGGGGTGCGAGTTTTCTTGTGCGCTTTTTGCTCCCCCCCGTCCTGCCGCAATGGTCCGTGGCAGCCGAGCCAGCGCCAATCAGCACATCGCCCTGGTCCGTGAGTGTGAGGACAACTCGCTCCACGATCTGCTCGTCAAGGTCCGCCAAGAGTTCTCAGGCATGGGTGGTCGCTTGCTCTGTGTCCTCACCTCGACAAGGAAGATGCCTCTCTCCGTCGTCTGGCATCTTCTTGTCGAATGTGGCCACGCGCCCCACCACTCGCATTTGAGTATGCTTGACGCCATGCTACCGCTTGCTATCACCGACTTCGAGCTCATCCTCTCATTGTGGCCAAAGCTGGCTGATCTCGAACGCACAGCCCCGGGAATGAAGGGCAGCAACCTGCCGCGTCTCGTGCAAGGATGGGCTGGCGTGCGATTCCTTGAGTACTGGCAGTCGGCCGCAGGCGCCGCCACACTCGACGCCGACAAGCTGCAGCGCCTTCGTCCAATCTGGGAGTCGGTGGCGCCAACGCAGGCGCAGCGGCTCCCGCCCGTGCGTGCGTGCAGCCTGGGCTGGAGCGACAAGCAAACCGTCGAGCTCGTGCGCCAGTTCGTGGACACCAACGGCGAGACGGAGGAGCTCGTGCGCGAGCTCTTTGAGCGCCAATTGCTTACCCCGGCCTTGATGAATGAACACCAGGGCCTCATCGGGGGCATGCTTCGTGTGCAGCCAGAGTGGGTGGCCGAAAGGCTCCTTTCTGGCGAGGTGATCCTCATCAAGGTACAGGCCAGTATCGGCGTGCTGGCGGTGGAGGCTCTCGCGGCATGGGCGCAGCGCTCGGTGCTCACCGTACAGAACGTCCACCATCTGGCGAGGTTTGTCCAGGAGCTCGGGCAGCTGGCGCCGGCTACGAATGCGATGCACCGAGCCCTTGGACCACTTGTGACACTGATCGGCTGCATGCCTACCGACGATGAGGAAAAGAATGGCGAGAGGATTGGCGAGAGGAATGGCGAGGGCCGAAGGACGGCCTGCCGCTGCGTCTCCCTCATGTACACCCTCGAGGACTCAGTGACAGGCAGGTCAGCCTCTCGCATCGCCGCGATCCCTCGGAGATCGCGATACTTTCACTCGAGCACAACCATGGTCTACTCGTTCGAAGCCTTCTTGTCGCAGGCGATACAAACCATTTCGCTCACCGAGCTCACCCAGTGTCACGGAGATCGGCAAGGCTTGGTTCGATTTGCGCCCTTCCCACTCTCAGCCGGTTTCCAGGAACGTTTCTACGCATGGGCGCTTGAACAGTTGCAGGCGGTGCAGTCATCCGAAACACTTATCTGCTTCATCGAGAAATGGGCGACACGTATCTGCGAGTCCACTCAGCTGATGACACTGTGGAAGCGCGCCATCGAGTCGCTGAACTCGTGGACGTTCCTGCTGAATTCGATGGAAGCAGTCGTGGCCGCAATCGGCGGGCAACAGGCGTTTCGCGCGCAGAAACCAGTGCTTGTGACCGCCTTCGCTGAGGAGGGGCCGATCTCGATGGTGTACGAGTACATTGCGCCTCTCGCCCTGCGCAGTCCGTGCGGCGGCAAGAGTAACAACGTGCGTTGCGCGCAGGCGCGCCTCGTGCACTATTGGCCGAAGCGCTTCGCCTCCGAGTACGGCATCAGCCTTGCGCTCGCACTGCAGAAGCCGCCGGTCCAAAACGCCTCTCGATCGTCACCGCGCTTGGTGAGCCGCTTGTCCCACAAGCTCTCAGAGACTGCCGAGCAGATCAACGACACCCTCGATGCGCCAGCCGAGCTCGGCCGCGTCTTTGCCAAGCACCCAACCATGGAGAAGACCAAGACGCGAGACGAGTTCCTGCTGCTCAGCGACTGGGTGCGCAACCTCTCTGCGCACCTCTTCCGTGGAGCTGATGCCTTCGAGCGCATGAGCGCCTTGCTCTGCGCCACATGGTCTGACAAGGGTGCCTTGCAGAAGCTCAGCGAGGTCTTTGGCGACACGCTCCTAGTATGCGCCGAGGCAACCTTGGATGTGACGCCTTTGGTCCGTTTCCTTCGCAAGAGCTCCAATCTGGGCTCGAAGAAGCTGTACATTCAAAACCGTCTCGAGACCTTCGCTCCCGCCTTCGCGCGTGGCGCCATGCCGCTTGGCACGCTGCATCCGCTGCTGCAGCAGGCATCAAGCGCCTCGGACCTCGCCCACTACTTACATGCGCTTGCATCCCATCTGCCCAAGTCCAGCGGTCTGCTGCAGGTCACTGGCGAGACGGCGGCGCTCGCGTATGAGCTGCTCACCAAGGAGCCCGAGGCCGAGACCCGTGTTCACCTCCTCCGAGACTGGCGCTTCGCGACGCCGCCGGCACCCGAGCTGGATGAGGACGTGGACGCCGAAGTTTGGGAGACAGGCTCCTTGGCGGAAGCGCCACCCGTTCCAACCGAGAGACTCCCACTTGCGTTGAGCACGTCGGCGTACAGCGGGCTCGTGCGGGCGGTGCCCATCGTGCCGAGCTGCCAGCTCTACCGCCGCTTTGGCCCGCGCGGCCACGCCGAGTTGGTGTCCTTTGTGAGCGGCGCGACGCCGACACAGCTGCGCGACCTCTTCTTGGAACACTTCTTGGAAGGTGAGGGCCAGTCGGGCGCAAGAAGTGGCGCAATCCGCCACGTTCGCAAGGATTTGGTCGAGCTCTGCCAGGGCGTGATGCGCGATTGGCAGCCCCCCTCCTGCCCCGCCGATCAGGTGGTCGCGCTCCTCGAGATCATCGAGTGGTTCCCCGAGACGTTTGACCGATGCGCGCCGCTCGTCTTCGCCAATGGCGACGAGGAAGCCGCGAGGAAGCTGCTGACCATGCACCCGCTCGCCGACCTCGAGGCGCTGCCACGGCACTTGTGGCCGTGCGTGCACTGGTCAGCTTGCACGGAGGCGCAGCTGCTGACCTTGGTGGAGGCTGGCGTCCCGGTGCCCCTCGACCAAATTCCTCTCGAGAAGCTCGGGTGGGAGACGCAGCAAGTCCTGATCGATGCACAGGCCGAGCAGGTCGGAGCATGCGCCGAGTACGCGGCCAAGATGATCGGCCCAATCACCAGCTACCTGACTCGCTTCTTCGAGCTCTTGCCCAACTCGACGCCCATGCTCCTCAAGATAGGCGACGGCCTCGAGGAGGAGGAGCGCAAGGTCTCCGGCTGGAACAAGATGGTGCATGCACTCCTCGTGAGCCTGCGGGAGCGCATCCGCGAGGGCAACGTGCTGCACACGGAGGAGCAGCTCATCGTCTTCCGTGGCTGCTCGCATCGCGACGTCGACAGCGCCAACTCGGCGTTGCTTGCGGACCTACTCGAGGCGAAGAACGTCGACCCGAGCCACGTCGCCTCGCTCGTCAAGTTCGTTCTCGGTGAACGGAGATTCCATCAGACGGTGCGCGACTCGGCGCCGCTGCCCGAGGATCAGCATGCATGTGCTCACCACGGCGCCCGTTGTGTTCCCTTCCCCACAGGTGCGCGACTCGGCGCTGCGGGCGATGATGCGGCTCGGCCAGCAGGACCGCGACGCGCTGCACCGCAACTTGCTCTCCAACAAAGACGGCGCCGCCGAGTTGCCCCTGCAGGTGCTCTCCTCACTGTGCGTGACCACATTGGCAGTGGATGTGCTCCCGCTCGTCTCGGCACAGCTGGCGCGCTTGAGCCTCAAGCAGTGGGATGCCCTGCTCACGCTCATCGCCGACGCGAATCCCATGGGGGGTAAGCCACCGCACACGTACCCGCGTAGCCTCGGTGCCGAGTTCAACGAACGGCTGCTCGCAAAGTACCTTCGGCTCAAGTCGATGGACAACGACGACCCGCGCTACTTTCTCCTCTTTCTTGCGTGCACGCCGCCGGAGCGTGTGCCCGGCTACCTCCTCGGCGTCCTCGGGGTGCAGCGCCACCCGCTCGATGAGCTCTTCCTCAACGCGCTCACAAGGATGAGTCGGCTCGAGCTCAAGCAGCTGCTCGAATACATCTCGCCCCCTGAACTCGCCTCGCGCCTCGAGTGGGTGCTTCGGAGCCTGCGGACGGCGGGCGACCCTTGCGAGCTGCTCGCCGCCCTCATGGACGTACTCGACCATCCGGCCTACCGCGCTGTCCAGCCGACCATCCTCACAACTCTGCTTCAGATGCCCAAGATGAAGGAGCTCGGGTTGTTCGAGCTTGACGAATTCCGCGCGCTGTTCCGCTCGCGCCTGCCAAGGCTTGAGTGGCCTGGGCGTACCTCGAGCGGCGCTCGCAACATCGACGAGAGGTTTCGGCCGTTGCGCGCCTTATACGTCGAGTTCTTCCGCGCGAGCTGGGCCAACGGTGCGCCCCTCGACAGCGCCGAGTCGCTCAGGACGACGCTGCATCTTGGGGAGGAGCCCTTGAGCAGCCAGGAGGTGCAGGTCCTCGGCGCGGATCTGCGCTCGATGCGCCTGCTCGTCGAGCTCGCTCCTGCTCACGCCATCCCCGCCTTCGGGTTCAATCTGCTGTCGGAGGACCCCTCGTTTGCAAACGCGCTCTCCATGAGGCAGCTCGAGTGCATCACGCAGCTCACGCCCAAAGGGCTCGCCCAAGACAGGAACTGGGCCGTCTGCCGCAAGGTCATCGGCCAAGTGGAGCCCGCCAGCGCCCTGCGCCTCGCCATCTCCCTCGTGTGCCACTCGCGCGAGCTCGGCGACCTGTGCCTCGTCGAGGCGGCCTACAAGGCCGTCGACAGCTTCACGCGCAAGCAGGTCTGGCTGCCAAATGAGCTGCGCGGGCTGTGGAACCACAAGCTGCCGGACGCGCCCGATGGGACCAAGCGTACCTTTGGCGACGCGATTCTGCGGGTGGTCTCTGACGCCGTCGGGCCGAGCATAACGACGCGGGCCATTGTCGAAGCAATTGCATGGCGCCCGCCGCCTCCGGAAAAAGACCAAAAGGCCAAGGAAGAGGACTTTGAGTTTCTCGAAGGCGAGGCGGCAGAGCCGGTCGAGGTCGGCCATTTTGGATGAGAAAAAGAGCAACGCAGCAAGAAAGAAGGGTCAGCTGACCGCGGGGGCATAGCGCGGACTGGCAGAAGTGATGTTCGAAAGCAGCGGGTTGCGGGTGCGTGGTCACAATCACGATGCAGGCGACGGCACGCGAGCGCGGTGCGTGGGACTGGGAGCGAGTGGGAGGCGCAGGGGCGTGCCGGGTGTGGATCCCGCATAAACACGTACACGGTGATCGACAGTGTCAGTGATCGCGGACCTCTCGTCAGCTATCACAATTATGAATTAAGATGAGTTGCACACGCGTGGATCATCCCCCCGCGCCCCGGCCGGCTCCCCACCGCCCTGACCCCGATCTCCGTACTCCGAACAGCGCAACCAAGCGCAACGACTCGACTCGACGCACAGCACCCTCCGCGAGTACGAAGCCCGCAGCGGTCCCCGCCACAAACCGAGGATGGTGTAACCGAATAGCTATGGTTCAGACTTCCAGTCTGAGGACCCACCCACAGTGACAGTCTTGTGGCGTCAGTGCAGACATCAACTTTCATCCGAATCGGTGAGCCCCAATGCCCAGCGCTCCACAATCGCCGCTTCCGGCCCTCTTGGTTTACGCAACCGCCCGCTGGCGCGCATGTCAACAATCGCCGTTCCCGTCGCGTGCCATCAATGAGGCTCTACCTCCAGCGAGCTCCGCCTGTTGCCGCGACGGTCGACGGTGCTGGCTGCGTTGTGCGTATGGACGACGGTGCGGGCCGCGCGCTCTCCGGTCGCCGCTTGGGCGCTTGCTGTGCTGCGGCGAGACTGTCCGCTGCCACGCCCCCCAATGGGCGCGCCGTCTTAGGGCGTAGATTGTACTGAGCCCGAGAGAGCTCACGCGCCGTGTCACGAACGGTCTCCCGCGCCGACGTTGGCGCCGACACCTTGCCCGTTGCCATGCGCGTCGGGTTCTCCTTGTCTGTGCCCAGCCCATCACGAGAGAGTTGGTGCGTATTTGGCATGTGGGGAAGCTGCAATGAGCGACGGAGCGTGTCTGGCAGGTGGTCAGCTGCAGGACCATCCGCGCAGGTCGAGTTGCTTCTGCTGATGCCACGGCTGCCACCGGCGCCAAGGCTGCTGCCGCCTGATCCTCTGTCACGATTGCTGCTGTTGCTGCTCTGGGCGCTGCCATGAGCGCTGCCATGAGCGCTGCCATGAGCGCTGTCTTGAGCACTGCCTTGAGCGCTGCTCCGAGCACTCGCTTGACTCTCTTGGCTCCGCGCCGGGTCGGGTCGGCCTCCAAAGCTCAGCCTGATCGCATGTGGCGGAGGGCTGAGCAGTGCTGCTGCCGCCTCCGCCGCCTCCGCCGCGGCCTCCTCGGCCGCCTCCGCTGCGGCGTCGACGACTGCAGCGGCCACTTCCACTGCCTCCTCCACAGCCACCTCCCCAGCCACCTCCCCAGCGATATGGGCACCCTGCAAGCTGTGAAAGGCTCCGCGCGGCGTGAACGAGGCGAGGGCCGCGTTGAGCGAGGCAGAGCTGTAGAGTGCGGCGGCTGGTGGCGCGGCGCCGCACCCATCTGGATTTACTGCACGTGCGCGAGCTGCCGCCCGCTCCGCAACCATCTTGGCCGATAGGGCCGCTCGGGGCGTCTGGCGGGATGGCACTACCGCCCCCGAGGCGATGGCGGCAGCAGCCGAGGCCTGCATGATCATGGCAGATTCTCGCTTGGCGGCGACAACACGCGCCTTTTCTTGCTCCGTCTGCTGGCGTGCCGCCTCCAACTGCGTCTGAAGCGCCTGCACCTTATCTGCGAGAATGCCGGCGCGTCCCTCGGACTGTTTCGCGCGCTCGTCCGCGTCCTTTGCCTGGCGACGTGTCTCGAGCAGCTCTGAGTGGACTCGCGCGACCTTCTCCTCGGCTGCATCCGCCCTCGCCATCGCCGCCTCGGCCGACTTGGCGCTGCTCTTCGCGCCCGTCCCGGCGCCACGCTTGACGGCACCGAGCGTGACTGCCTGGCAGCGCTCGCCGAAGCGCAAGGTACGCAGAGACTCGACGGCGTTGCATGCGGCGGGTGAGGCCTGCATGATCATGATCGTCTTGGCACACGAGCCCTTAGCACCGAGTGCGTCCGAGAGCAGTAGCGTCAGCTTCGAGTTGCGATACGGGATGTGGACGCCGCCACCACCCTCCTTGGCACCACCTTCCTCGCCGCCAGCCCCTTCCTTGCCGAGCGCCTTGCGCGAGCGCTCGTGCAGCGAGGTCATCACTAGCTCGAGCGCCGAGAGGCTCTTGTTGATGTGCTGAGCCTCTCGGAGCTGCTCCCCCTGCACGCCGCTCTTACCCACGCGCTCGGAACCGGCGAGGTCCACCAAGTGCAGCTTGCCGGTACGCTCGGTATCGTCACGCGTGTTGCGCAGCGTCACGTGCACGGTGAGCACGAGGTGGGAACGCGACGAGGCGGCGTTCATGAGCGTCGCATGCGTGTGCCGCCGCTTGCCCGCTGCAGTCAGATGCTCAGCGACCGCTTCGCCGGACTCAAAGGGCAACGTCGTGAGGTGTGGCACGCTCACCGTGCCGTCGGCCGCCGCGCGCACCTCGAGCGCGTCGGCCACCACCTCCCTTCCACGCTCGTCGTGGATCTTCTCATGAAGCAGGTCCAGAACCTTCTCGTTGTACACTTCGAGCATCGAGCACGTGAAGAGGACCTCGAGCGGCTCGGCACGGCGCGCGTACTCCTCCTCGAGCAGCCGCGCCTCGCGCAGCAGCTCGTCGCACGCCAGGTGCACCAGGCCAGGCTCGCTACCTGCGCCCTGCATCGTGTACGACTTCCCGGCGCCCGTCTGGCCGTAAGCCATCACGCACACGTACTGCCCCTGCAGCACGGAGGTGATCGCGGGCGACACCTCATCGTACAGCTGCTGCGTCGTGCACACACTGCCGAAGCACGCGTCGAAGGCGCACTCGACGCGTGCGCCATCGCCATCGGGCGGCGGTGGTGCCTGCAGCGCGATCAGATTGTACGCAGGCACCGAGACGACGGGGGACTCCCCCTTGCCAATTTCCGTCGCTGAGAGGGGTCTGGCGCGGCAAAGCACCCGGATGGCTCCGCTCGCCTCCTGCAGTTTGTTGCACGCCTCGCGCCGACGCACCGCCATGTGCCGCGCGCGCGCCTCTGCCGCCTTCATCGCCTCCTCCGCGATCTGAACGAGCTTCTCTCGCTCCGATCGCTCCTCAGCCCGCACGCGCGCCACCTCTGCCTCGGACGACTGTCGTGCCGCTCGCAGTGCCGCCTGCAGCTCGGCCACATGGGCGGTCTGCTGCTCAAGCTGTGACGTCGCCTTCTCGAGCTGAGCCTTCATCTCGGTCAGCTGCGCCTGCGTCGCGCGGTTCTTCTCAGTCAGCTGCCGTTGGATGCATGCTGCCTCAGCCTGCGAGGCACGTGCGGCGCTGCGCTCGGTGTCGAGACGTCGCTCGGCGGCCTCCTCGGCGGCCGACACGCGTGCAATCGCCGCCTCGCGCTCTGCGCTCACCGCCCGCTCGACAGCTTGCTCTAACGCTTCGCCGTTCACGCCGCCGGCCTTGCCGTTGGCGATGGCCGCGGCGGCGGCGACGGCAGAGGCGCGCCGCGCATCGCGCAGGTGAGCCTGGAGCGTGAGCTGCTTCTCTTCAGACGACTTGAGCTGGGCCTGGAGCTGCTCCACCACCTTGGCGTGCTCCTGGGACGCCTGGAGCAGCGCCGCACGCCACTCGTGAGCTTGCTGCTGCGCCGCCTGCCGCTGCGCCTCCTGCAGCGATGCAGCGAGCTCGTGCATCGTGCGCTGACCCTCTATGAGCGCCTGCTGTTGAGTTTGCGTCGCGTCCTGCAGCATGCGCTTCCAGCGCTCCTCGTCGCGCGCGCTTCCCACTTCGGACGCCTGCACAATCTGCTGCTCCGCCATTGTCCGTAGCGAGGTGATGTCGCGTGCTTGACGGATGGCCAGCTCGCGCATGTCCGTGAGGCGCTGTTCGTACTCGCGCATCTGCTTACGGAGCCTTTCTTCTTCGGTTTCGCCACCCTTGAAGAGCGTGCTCGCGAGACCCAGCCATCCATTGACGCCCGCAGGCTTGACCAGCGAGGATGATGAGGATGATGGCTGCTGCTGGAGCGGCGGATCACTATGCGAAGACGCCGGCGGCGGCAATGCATCCACGACTGGGACGTCTTCCAATCGGGCGTAGTCGTGTGCGAATCCCGAATTCGGGCCGAGCGGCGAGGCCAAGAGGTCACGCACCATTTCGAAGGTATCGAGCGCCCCACAGTCTTCAAATGGGCCCGGGAGAAAAACCTGTGAATACAAAAAGGTCAGCGAGTCCCCTTCCGCAGCTTCGCGAGCATCTCATGAATGGCAAGCTCGCGCTCCAACACGGCCATCTCTGCGCGCACGGTGCTCTCCTCGCCCAAATCGAGCCGTTCTATGAAGCTGCGCAGATTCTCGCCCTCGAGCGCAGGCGCGTTATCACGCCTGTTGTACCTGGCCGGGTCGACCGCTTGCGTCAGCGCGAGCAGCCGTGCCTTCTTATCGCTCGCCAAGTTGGCAAAGCCGGGCGAGTTCGCCAGCCGCTCGCGCACGGGCGTGCGACCTCCTTGGATCTCATCGAGCCGCCGCTGCACTCCGCGCCGGTAGTATCGGTCATTGGGCCCAGCCGGCCGCGGCCCCACCCATCGCGGCCCTCCTCGCGGCTCACTCGGCGGTACAAAATCGGGTGCGCGACGGCGCCTCGCATGAGACTGTGCGGTGGCTGGTGCGGAGGGGGCCTCGCGAGGCGGCATCGGCGGGCGCCGGTGCGGTGGTCTGCTCGTCTCGATGGCGCAGGAGGAGATAGGAGCGTGCCAGTTCGAGGGCTCGATACGCGCTGGCGCCGGCCGGTTCGACGAAGCCAACGGGAAGAACCGGTACGCTGGTGGAGACTGCAGCAATGGAGGACGGCGGTACGGAAGGCCGCTCGTGGTGATGGGCCGAGTGGAAACGGCCGCGTGCCACGTTGGATTCGTGTGTCGCAGGCTGCGCATGGTGCGCCGGACATGAGTGGGCGTCGGGAGCGCGGTTAGCCGGTCGAAGGCCGGGCAGCTTTTGCTCTCGCCGAGGCGGGCCGGGCGATTCGGCAGCACGGCATTGATGAGCTCCTCGGCGGAAGAGTGCAGCATCGCGATGAGCCGGCGGTTATCTACTGGCGTGGTCGGAAACTGCTCGCGCTCCCAGACGTGATCCCGCGGCGGCGGCGCGTAGTCGGAGGGCAGCGGCTCAGTGGAAGTGCTCGTGGCAGGGTGGTGGTCGTCTGCGTTCGTGAGCACCTCCGTATTGCGGAAGACGCAGTCGGGGCTGTCTGCCACGACGTCGGCGACGCTGACGTCGGCGGCCATGGCTGATCCTGCTGCTTGTTGCCGCACAGCATGCCCGCGCACATGGGCCTGCAACTTAGTCGCCGCCTCCGCTTCCTCTGAGGCTCTCGCCGCGGCCTCCGCTTCCTCTGCTGCTCTCGCCGTCTCAGCGTCGGCGGATACAACCGCGAGAATCCCGAAGACTCGTGCTGCTGGTACCGCAAATTCGACCATCGGGCAGCGCGCGAGGGGACCAGTTGCTCGTTTGCTCGAGTTCAAGACACATAAGCCATGTGTGTGAAGTCACTCAGGCGTTCCATTTCCAGTGAGTCCGCTTTCGTAAGAAACTGCGATGCACGTGTTCACAGC
>PJAB01001239.1:0-16085 GCA_002887195.1 Chrysochromulina parva
GTGCAGGCCGCTTGCCGCCGTGCGTCTGCCATGAAGACGGCTGCCGGCGCTCTCGCCTCCCTTGCATCCTCCTCGGATGGCATGCCCGCAAGCCTTGTCAAGTACGTCGCCGAGTTGACCGCCACCGATATGCCAATCGACAGCGGCGTCATCTCCCGCTGCCGCACGTGGCTTGCGACGAACAAACATGAGATTTCGAAGTGCAAGACGCCGCTCGCAATGATTGCAAGCGCCGCACCCATCGTGGATGCATCGATCAACAACAAGGCAAAGGCCCTTGATCCGACGCTCACAGAAGCATGCCACGCCGCTCTGAAGCTGCCAAATCCGACACACACAGAAGCATGCCACGCCGCTCTGAAACTGATGGCAGCTGAGAAGGCGGCAGAGAAGGCGGCAGAGAAGGCGGCAAAGAAGGCGGCGGCGGTTGTCGCTGCGGAGGCGGCTGCGGAGGCGGCTGCGGAGGCGAAACTGGAGGCACGTGCCAAGCGGGAGAAGAAGGGACGGCTGAAGGCAGAGGCAGAGGCAGATGCTTGGGCAGAGAATTGGGCAGATGCTTGGGAATGGTTCCCTTTGGTTATGAGACGACGGGGGAGGGGGGAGAGGGCGGCCGTGGCTCGGGGACGCGTCCGTGAGAGCCGGAGGAGGGCTCGTGCGGCTGCACGGCGCGGCAATGAGCTCAAGCCGCGCAGCCGCACAAGCCGCAGCTGCGCAGCTCGCACCTCGGTCCGCAATTGCGCGAGGGCTGAGGAATGCCATGCACGGGATGTCCGCCGCCGGCACTCACGCCTTGCAAAGATTGGTGACTGTTATTAGTGTTTAGGCACTCTGAGCTGGGGCTGTCATTAACCGTAGGTACCAGGCGGACGGGATTAAGGAATCTTCAATCTCCGCGCGTGATGACTGATGTCATTTCATTTTAGAAGCCAGCGTAGCGCGTAGGTAGAGCGCTACGCCGGCCACTGGGCCACGTTGTGATTCAAAACGGTGTGAACTGTGATCGTCAATAATGATTATTGATTTATAATGTATCGTGCATCGTACGACGGTTAGCATCCGGCGATTTGTAATACGCAATCATTTTGATCAGATCGCCAGCTCGCCCAGGAGCTCGCCACAGATCAGGCGCTCGGCTAACCGGGCTCCTGCACACGTGTTCTGCACGCGGCAAGGCACGCACGCACCGGGCGGCACGTAGGCGGCATGCGACGGGCGGCGCAGATCGTAAGATGACGGGCAATCGGCCGTCGCTACCCTGTACGGTGGCCCTAGCGTTACGACTCGAACTGGCCAGGCGACGCAACTTCCTCCTCACTTCGTGCCACCTCCTCTCCCTGACTGGCGCAGCTAGGTCCAGAATGTGGCGGACCAACGATCACACGCGCTTCACACCCTGCTGGCGCGTCCACCTGGGTCTGCGCGATGTTGTTGTTGTGGTGGTGGTGGTGGTGCTGCTGCTGTTGCTGCTGCTGCTGCTGCTGCTGCTGCTGTTGCTTCTCCTGTTGCTGCAATGAGACCTCAATCAAGGCCCGCTCCCGCTGCTGCTGCGGAGTCCGAGACTCGCCGAAGCGGTCGTTGCTCATCGTACTGAGCTGTAGCTCCTGCTTGTGCGCTCCGTACTTGCTCATTGTCGCCTTGAGCATCGCCTCAGCCCTCTCCGCCTCCTTGATCGCCTGCTCCGCGGCGAACTCCTCTGCGTCCAGCTTCAGCTGGCGCAGCGCAAGCTCCCGTTGCTCGCTGAGGGACAGTACATGGTCGCGGAACGCCGTGCGAGTCGCCTGTAGCTGACGCTTCTCGGCCTTCGACTGCCTCTGAATCTCGTCGTTCGACTCGTGCAGCTGGCGCACCGTTTCCTTGAAAGCCTCCAGGCGCGCCTTCCTGTCGTCCTCTGCCTTCTTTTGTCGCCTCACCAGGTCCTCGTCGTACCGGCGCGCCTTGTACCGAAGGTGGTCCCTCCATTCCTTCTCGTAGCGAGCCCGCTCCCTCTGGTTGGTCTCTTCGATGCGCTGCCGCTCCTCTTCGGCGAGGGACTTCTTCATCGCCGCCTCGGCTGCCTCCCGGCGCAGCTTCTCGCGCACCTCAGCCGCCTGCCACGTCTTGTGTCGCTTGGTTGCCTCAAGATCACGCTGGTGCTCCTCTTCCCGCCGCCGGAACTCGATCTCGCGCTTGACCCGCATCTCGGCATCGTAGCGCGCCGTGGCCTCCTCCTCCCTGTTCCGTGCCTCCTGCTCAAATTTGGCCGCCAGCTGGCGCGTCTCCTTGAGGCACTTCTTCACCAACTTCTCGCTGCGCTCGACGTGCACAAACATCTTCTCTGCATCCCTCTTATCTGCTTCCATTCTAATCTTGGAGCGCTTTGCGGCCTCATTCCGAGCCGCAGCCGCCTGCTCTTCGAGCAGTTTTTCGCCCTCCGCTGCCTTGGCCTTGGCTTCTGCTGCGGCCTCGGCCGCCTTCCTCTCCATGTCCTTGCGCACTTCTTCCTTGACGCGCGCCTCCACCTTCATTCTGGCATGCTGCTCCTTCATCTCCTGCTCCCGCCGCTCCCTCTCCGCCTTCTGCTGCAGCCGTTTGCGCTCATATTCCTCGCGCTTCTTGGATAGTGCCTCCTCTCGTGCCTCCTTAGCTCGTCGTTCCTTTTCCTGCTCCACTGCGATTGATTCGGCGCGCTCCTGCGCCCGCAGCGCCTCAATGGCCAAACGCTCTTCGCGCAGCGCTCGCTCCCGCTCGTCGCGTTCCTTCTTCTTCTTCTCCTGGTATCGTCGCGCGTAATTGAGTCGACGGGCACGCTCGGCCGTAATTTCCAGCTCCTCTGCCTCTCGCAATTCAGCTTCGTGGCGCAGCAGCTCCACTGTCTGCTCGCGCAAGCGTACTGCCTCGGCGTTCTCGGCCATACGAGATTCTGCCTTCTTCCGAGACGTATCCTTCTCTACTTGCAGCCAAACTTGACGTGCTTGCTTCTGCGCCTCCTCCTCCTTCGCAATCTTCTTCAGCTGCTGCGCATTATATTCCGCCTCCTGGCGCTGCCTCCCGATCTCCATCCACTTCTCATGCACAGAACCTAGATTTTGGGCCGCTGCCTTGACTGCCGATGCGGCCTGCTCCAGTGATTGGCTCCACTCCATTTGAATTTGTGCAAAGACGGATCTCTTCTTAGCGACGATAGCGGTTCCCTGGGCCGACCGCTGCGAGACCTGCGACTCCGGCAGCTCATTCTCCGAGCCAACCGCGCTTGCTCCACCAGCCGTTTTCTCGACAACTACCTCCACATCGACGACCTCGAGCGGCTTCAAATGCGCAACGTTCGATGCGGCACTCACGTTTGAAAACCGGCGTAAGGAGCCCTCCGCAGCTGGCAAGGCCATCACCGTCGGCGTCAGCACTGACGATATCATCGCCATGGCAGTATCCCGCTTCAAGACTGCATCCTGGTTCATGGCTGCCTCCCGTTCCAGCAGTGATTTTTGGTATCGCTCGCGCCTGATTCGCTCGTCCAGCTCGGCTTTCTTGTGCAGCGCTTCGCGCTGCGCTCTCTCTGCACGCTTACGGCGGGCTTGCACCGAAAGTGTCTTGGCCTCGAGCTCCAGTTGGCCGCGCGACGTCGTACTCGACTCCATTTTGCACAAAGCGCCGTCCGCACGGCCGCGAGCGTCGCGTTTTTGGACGCCGACCGTCCGTCACATGATTGCGTCGTCATTGGTTTCAGACGCGCACGGGGCTTACCGGTTCGTGTGTCCCATGAACGTTACCACGACGCACGCGACAACCGGTGCCGTGTTTCCCGTGTGTCGCGGCTCCCCCCGGTGTTTTTGATCGGTTTCAGAAGGCAACGGGGGATCGAAATGGTTTGAACGGAACGTTTGATGTTTAACAAGCGCTACACACACTGACGACACTGACGACTCGAAAGAGACTGCTTCGAATACGGCGCCGTACAATTGTATGGTCTCGAAGAAGGCGTTGTGTTGAGCAGCAGTAGGGAATGCTCCGACCCTTCTCTGCTCCTCATTCGGACACTGCCGGGTGGCTAACCTTCGAGGAGTTCGACGAATTTTCCATCGGATGCAGCCTGCTTCCAGACCGTCCCGCCGCCGAGCAGTTTGCAGACTTCGAGCGCCAGCGGCTTGCGGCTGGAGTCACTGCATCGGATGCCACTGCGTCGTTGTCGTCTCCGACGCCGCAGCCATTTCCAATGCCAGCGCAGCTGTCACCGCCAGGGCGACTGCCAGCGGTGCCGTCACCATCGCCATATCATGGACTGCCTGTATTAACAACCACGATAGTGCCAATGGCTACGGCAGAAGAGTTGAATGCACAGCGGCCTGACCTTGTTCACGTGTGGGCGCAGCTGTTGCCGTTCGCTACCGACACTGCGCCCGTTGCGGGCCCGCACTCGGTGGCGGCGTTCTCGGCGGTGACGGCAGCAGCAACCGGTCGACCTTATGCAGAGGAGGCACCGCCTCGTGCGAGAGCACCGGCACGCTCTCCACCTGCACGTGCGCAAGTGGCAGCAGCAGCCGCAGCGCGAGCGTCAGCTGCTCCTGCCACCGCACCCGCAGACCAGGCAGCGGCCGCAGGGCCACGTCCTCGCCAACGGACAGCGCGGGCAAGCACGGGCAAGCACAAGAAGCCGCAGGGCCGGGCCCCCAAAGGCAAGCGCTGGAATGCGGATCTCGGCGCGTGGATTCCAGATGGGCTCTCACCAGCGCCGACCACCGCGGAGGACGTGCGAAGCACCAAGGGCGCTGCGAAGGGCGCTGCCAAGGGCTCTGCCACTGACGGCCACGGCAAGGAGGACGAGGACGAGGACGATTACGGCGTCGAGTCCGATAGCGAGGACGGGGGCGGCGGCGGCGTCGAGGCAGCGACTGGTGCTCGCCACAGCGCTCCGTCGCTGGAGCCTGCGAGCGCCGTGCAGATGGACGAGGAGGACGAGGAGGACGAGGAGGAGTCCATTTTAGGCAACGATCCGTCCATATTAGGCAGGG
Organism: Chrysochromulina parva; assembly: GCA_002887195.1. Lineage (NCBI taxonomy): Eukaryota > Haptophyta > Prymnesiales > Chrysochromulinaceae > Chrysochromulina > Chrysochromulina parva. Next base: position 4,986 of record PJAB01001239.1, read on the forward strand.
AGCAGGCGGCAGCGGGGGGGGTGGAGGACGGCACTGGAGGCGCCCGGCACGACGCCCGGCACGACGCCCGGCACGACGCCCGGCACGACGCTCGGCACGACGCCCGGCACGACGCCCGGCACGACGCCCGGGACGACGGCGAGCTCGTGTCCCAAGGGCGCCCACGTCCGCAGGTGGTGCTCGAGGACGATGACGAGGATGACGCGCCTTATGACGCAGCCGAGAGCGTGCCACCTGCGTGGGATCAGTGGGAGGACTGGGAGGACCCAACGGCGGAGGACGAGGCACCGCCCGCCTTCGCGCCCACCGCCCTCGCGCCAGCTGCCCGTGCGCCGAGCGCCGTGGTGGCGCCGAGCGCCGTGGTGGCGCCGAGCGCCGTGGTGGCGCCACCGTCGCTCGCTGCTCCCCCAAGCGCGCCGTATCGAGCGCCGCTGCCACCGTCGCCGTCGCGCCCAGTGCCGTTACAAGTGGACCAACGTGGACTGCTGCCGTCGCCCAATGCTGCCCGGACGACCCCGGCGCCCGAGACGGCGCGGACCGCCCACCTGTCCGGAGGCCTGTCGTGGATTGAGTCCTTGCACGATGGGAGCGGTATGAAATCTCTCGGAGGCACGGCGGCTGCACCCGCCGCCGCCGCTCCACGCCACGTGGCTGCACCCGCCGCCGCCGCTCCACGCCACGTGGCTGCACCACATAGCCTCGGGGCATCTGCCAACGGCTTCTTTGGTGGCGCGTCCCGAGGGGCCTCTGCGCCAGCCGCCGTGCTGCCCTCCGCGCCCGCAGCCGCTCCGCCCGTTGTGCTGCCCGCGAGCAGTGAGCCGCCCCCTCCTTCCCGTTACTCGTCGCTGAGCGCCCGCGAGCACGCGACGTGGGTGCAGCTCGAGAAGCAACGGGAAGGCAGGCCTGGGTCGAGCGGCTCGGGGCTCTCTGCACTCGAGGAGGCCACGTGGGCGGCCCTCGCCAAGCGCGTGCACAAGGAGCAAGCCGAGTACGCGGCGTGGTGGTGGGCACATGCGAATGCGGAGCGTCCTACGCGCTACGGCCGCATCGATCACGAGGTTGAGATCGAGGTCGATCATTGGCTGCGTGCCAGGTCCGAGCGCGCCATCTCCACCTCGACATGCATGCAAGCGCTCACCACGACGCGCCCCCCCCCCCTCTTCACAGGTCCGAGCGCGCCGTCGCGCAGTATCCCCCGGAGTACACCAAAGCCATCGCCATCGCCATCCCGGTGCGCCATGATGGGCCCGGAGCTTCCACAGCTGGGGAGGTCGCCACCGCCGAGGCCGACGCGCCCCTCACGCTGAGCGCCGTGCACGAGCGCCCCTCGCCCCCGCCGCCGACCGTGCGAGAGCAGCCCGCAATCCAGTGGGAACCGCCCACCATGGATAGAGTGGCCTTCCCCTGGCCGCCCACGACAGCGCTGCCCACGGGCGCATGGGTTCAGCGGCTCGCGGCTCGGCGCAGCGCTTCGGCTGCCACTTCGAGCAGCGCTCGTGACGGCGCTCGCTCGAGCGTGTCGCGCGACCCGACGATGGCAGCGCTCGCGCGGCAGTGGCGCGCTCACGTGGGCATGGCCTCCTCGGCCTTCGTCGCGTTGCTCGCTCGATTCGAATCTGGAGGAACCTCGCTTGATCTGCCGGTGCTCATCAAGAAGGATCCCTTTGGCAACGGCTCCACCATCTTTCTCGATAAGCCACTCACGCCGCCCAGGCTCTTGGCGCGTCACAAGAATGTCAAGTTCTTCAGCGCGGCGCTCCGCTCGGCTTTCGCTGATCAAGCCGCCGCAGCCGGTGCTCCTCACGACGGCGCGGGAGCCTCGACCACCGCAGCCATGCCGCCACCGCCTGCGCGGCGGGCGACTCGACCCGGGCCAGTCGAACTCGTTCGTGGAGGGCCATCCGTCGCCGCTGCCGAGCCGTCCGCTGCCGAGCCTGTCGCCTCTGTCGCCGCTGCCGAGCCGGCCGCTGCTGGTGCTGCCGAGCTGGCCGCTTCTGCTGCCGTCGCCGCCGAGATGACGATCTCGCTGTCCGCGGATGCGAGTGCTTTGGACGCGCCATGCGGATATTCATACGAGCTGGTCACGCTAGGGGAGCTGCGGCTGCTCGTGCGCTCCAAGCACCACGCCCTCATCGATGGCCGGCTGCGAAGCGCTCGGCTGTCTCGAGCGCTGTCACGAGCGCCCCAAGCCGAGGAGGCGCTGTCACGAGCGCATCAAGCAGAGGAGGCTGCCTTAGGAGGAGGCAGTGCCTCATTAGGAGGAGGCAGTGCCTCATTAGGAGGAGGCAGTGCCTCATTAGGAGGAGGCAGTGCCTCATTAGGAGGAGGCAATGCATCATTAGGAGGAGGCAATGCCTCATTAGGAGGAGGCAGTGCATCATTAGGAGGAGGCAGTGCCTCATTAGGAGGAGGCAGCGCCTCATTAGGTCGCGAAGGCACCGAGGGCGGCACCGACGAGCGGGCGGTGCGCTGCTGCCTCAAGGTTCGCATGGAATACTTCCCCGACCGTTGGGAAGAGATGACCGCCGCCGAGCACGCTCGCTACTACGCCCAACTCGCCGTGCGCCCCGGCGCCAGGCTGCTGCTGTGCAACGTCTGCTGCTTGACTGGGCGTCTACGCCACTGGCATCTCATCTCTCTGGACGACCTCGCGACGCATGCGAAGCACACCGGCTTTGATGCGCCGCGTCGGCTGCGCCAGCTGCACGGGCTGCTGTGCGCGCTGCGAACTCAAGCCGCCGGCGAGCATATGCTTCGTGGGCTCGTCGGCGACCGCTCGAAACTCACCCTATGGAGCGCAGGGCACTCGGCGCGAGACGAAAGCCTCGTGGATGTGCTCGGCGGCCTCGCTGAACATGCGGCGGGGGGCACGCGCGGCGGCGGCGGCGCAAGTCGCACACACCTGGACTTGCGCGCGGCGCAAGCGAAGGCGGGTCTCACCGACAGGGACACAGTCTCTTTCCAGATGCTCCAGTGGGAAAGGCCGCCGGGCGCACCGCTGCAGGCGTCGAACACCTTTGAGCTCGCGCCCGATCTCGCGCCCGATCTCGCGCCCGATCTCGCGCCCGATCTCGCGCCCAGTAGAGCCACGTCCGCGCCGGCCACCGCCATCGACGACGAGCGGGCGGCGCCCCCCGCGGCGTCCCGTTCGCACGCATGCGAGCCGCCGCCCCGTGCGACGCCCGACTCAAGCTCCAGCGGTGGTGCCCACGCCAGCGCGCATCGTAGCCCAGGCGGCCGCGGCTCGCAGCGTGATGGCGCCCGTGATGGCGCCCAGGGCCGCGCTCATGGCGGCAAGGGCCGCGGTGACGCCAAGGGCGGTGGCAAGGGCGGTGGGCGCACTGCTGGTTTGCATCGTGCTCAAGGTGCTGGCAGAGGAGCCGAGCATTCTCAAGCTACAAGAACGAGTCGGAAAAGGCCCGGTCGTGATCTTGCGGATGATGATGCTTTGTTCGATTGATTTTACTTCGCAATACGAAAGAGAAAAAGCGCGCGGGTTTTCTCACACACACCGCACACCTCCCAGATCCCAGATCGCATACGATACCCGCGTCACTTTTTTTCTGCCACACAGTTTCGATTCCGTGTTTCAAGCGCCGGAGGGCTGCGCGTGTAAGACCACTTAATAAACTAAGGGAGCTCTTACATGTAGACACGCACTCATTCACATTCACACCCGTTGAACTTTTGCCACGGAGCCATTTTTCTTCGTCGGGGTGCCGCCGCCGCCGCCGAACACGCTACCCGTGTCCCGCTCGTATGATGGCGCTGCCGCTTGTGTGATGCTGAATGACGCGCACGCCGCTGCCCGAAGTGTCGTGTCACGCTGAGTGAGCCACCGCGCTGTTGTCTCTGCATAGTTACTGCTGCCGCTGAGGGACACGGACGATGAGCCAGAAGGAGGAAGAAGACACGCGCCCGGACGATCGGGAGTACGACGACGAGAGAAGTGAGCGCCGCAACGATGACGACCGTCGACGGGACGACCGCGAGTATGAAGCGCCGCGCGACCGCGACCGCGACTACAATGACGGCGGCGGCTATGACGATCGCAACCGGGATCATGGTGGGGCCCGCGGCGGGGACCGTGTCGGGGACCGCGGCAGCGAGCGGTACGACGATCGCAACTACGGCGGGGGCGGGGGCGAGGGAGGCGGGGGCGCCAAGTCGACAGGGACGGCGGTCTCGTGGTCGGACCGTGGGTTTGGCTTCATCAAGCCGGACGATGACGGTCCGGATCTTTTCTGCCACGCGTCAGCGATCACGGACGGCAACGCGCTCGAGGCGAACAAAAAGGTGACGTACATCAAAATCTACGACGACCGGCGTGGCAAAGATCGCGCCGATCAGGTTACTGGTGGCGTCACCCGCGACACCCCGCCGCCTGGCGGTGGTGGCTTCGGAGGTGGTGGTTACGGCGGCGGCGCAATGTGCCATGACTTTGAGAAGGGACGATGCACGCGCGGGTAGGCTCGACACGATTGCCCGTCGCTGCGTGTGCACTGCGTCTGCACGCCACACCCAAGCGCACCTAGGCGCCACCCGCTGCGCCCGCCACCCGCTGCGTCGCCGCCCGCCGGTCGCACGCATGCTGACTCGGACTTGCGTGTGCCTGTGCATGCTGACTCGGACTTGCGTGTGCCTGTGCATGCTGACTCGGACTTGCGTGTGCCTGTGCATGCTGACTCGGACTTGCGTGTGCCTGTGCATGCTGACTTGGACTTGGGTGTGCCTGTGCATGCTCCGCAGCTCGGCATGCAAGTTTTCACACGCTGGCGGAGGCGGCGGTGGCTATGGTGGCGGCGGTTATGGTGGCGGCGGCTACGGTGGCGGCGGCTACGGCGGGGGCGGCTACGGCGGGGGCGGCAACGGCGGGGGCGGCAACGGCTATGGTGGTGGATACGGCGGCGGCGGCAGTGGATATGGCGGCCCTCCTCGCGGATACAACGACGGACCCCGTGGCGGTGGATATGGCGGCGGCGGCGATCGCTACGGCGGCGGCGGCGGCGATCGCTACGGCGGCGGCGGCGGCGGCGATCGCTACGGCGACCGTGGCGGCGACCGTGGCGGCTACGGACGGTATTAAATTAAGCCCGGCGCTCGAGAGTCGTGGGCGGATGAGGCCACCAACGGCATGATGCGGGCGGTGACCGATAAGATCCGAAGTTAAGTTTGGCGCAGGTGCCCTTCGAAACGCGGGGCGAGTCGGGAAGGTGCCTTTCACATTGTGTGTGTTGGCGGGAAGGCGGGGCAGGATTGCATGTTAATGCGATGGAACGCAGTCGCGCAGAGACATGTGAGTTGAGTGCGATTTTGTTGTGCGCGTGGGCGGCCGGGTCTCTGGGCACTGGGGCACTGGCGGGGCTGTGCGGTGGTGCGCGTGAGGCGAGGCGCGTGTTGACCGGTTTGTGGTTCCACAAACGGCCGGAAGGGTATACTACAAGTACAACGTCGGGTACGTGCTACGTGGACGGTGGCCCTATTGGCTATTCCCTACGGCCTATCGCCACGCTCCACGCTCGGTACCAGGCTAGTACGGCGGAACGTTCAAAAAATCAAAATACGCTATAGTACACGGCCGAACGCGGCGACGGCCCGGCCACGCCACGCGGCCACGGAGCGGATTCGGGCGTTACCCTCTCGCGGCTTCGGGCTTGACGGTTGTCCACGATTCACGCTTTTGTTCACCGCATCACAGCTTCTCAGCCGCTTCACCGGTCTGGCGGTGGTGCCGCGTACAGGCGAGAGGCCGGTCGTCTCCGAATTGTGACAAGCACACTGACAACGCCGCCAGCCCAAAGAACCGTGAAGAGCGTGAGCGTACTCAGGAGAAAGCCGCGCGTGGCGCGACGAACGGCAGCGAATCGCCACCCAGACTCACCAGGGATATGGAGGGCGCCGTCGCGGCAGCGTGTGGGTGTACGGTCGCGCCGCGCCGCACTGCAAGACCGTCCTGGGCTCCTGGCGGTACAGACTGACGCGCTACCGTCGGCTGCCTTTGGGGTCTGACACAGCAATTGTGCTTTCCACTCGCTGCCCATCCAAGGTGACTGCCACCCCAGCCCGGTTACCCACGCATTCATTTCCCGGGATACCGGCCACGAATGCCACGAATGTGTCATGCACGACGAGATCTCGTGCGCAGCCAATCCGCGTGACCGTGAAGAAGTTTTTGGCGCCACTCGGCGGTGGCTCCACTTCGGCGAGGTTGCCGAATTCATCATGCGGCGATACTGCGCACTGAACGTTCGTGCCCAGCATGGCCACAGGCGGTGTACATAACACCTCAACAGAAGAGGCCACGCCAGGTAGCACCTCTACGACGGAAGAGGCCCAAAAGAGAAGGTGCGACACGCGCACGCCAGCAAACCCTTCGGCACGCGTGGCGAAGGTCACACGGTGCGTGTGAGCGTAGTCCTCGAGCTGGAAGAACGGGGCAGCCTGCCCACTTGTCACTTGCGTGACGAACAGCAACGTCTCAGTCGCGTGAGGACTGGTGGTGATTACGCAAGTGACGTTGGAGCCAGCCAGCACAGCTTGAGGCGTACATTGCACCGACGTGAGTGCAGTGAAAGCGAGCTGCTGAACTCCAATCATGTAGCACACGAGGAGCAGGATTGCGACGCGCAAGATGTATGCCACCATTCCACCATGTCGCTGCTGCGTGTGCTGCTTGTGCAGCTTGTCGCTCGCAAGTCGGTCATCGATCCAGGCGGCAGGTTGAGCCTCAACGTCGGCGGCTTGCTGCTGCCGTGGTCGCATCAGCGCGATCGAGCACGAGCCTGGCGGGATGACGCTGGCAGGACCGAGCGGCACAAAGGCAGGCTAACAAGGTAACATTCTCGCCATCTCGGCCACTTCACAAGAACAAAGCTTGGCCTGTGAATGTCAAACCGACACTTAATTCCTGAAGCTGTTTTTGTGGGCCACCGACGTCCCTACTGCAAGAGCGCCCATACCTGTACGAGAGATGATTTCGTTGAGCATGCCCTATAACGTTCGTCTGGCCACGCCCGCGGAGCGACGCACATCCCAATCTTGTACGATACTACAGCGGGTACAGGGAGCTCAGGGGACGCAAGACGCGAACTAATGGGTGACCTCTTCAGCCGCCCATTTCGGTCTGCTCTCCAGTTTCTGAACGGAGCACGCCGGGCTCAGGAGGGTGCCGCTGCACCTTTCTTCTTGGCTGCCTTCTCGTCCTTCTTCTTGGCCTTGTCGTCGGCCTTCGCCCCCTGAGTAGCCTTGGCCGATTCGTCCGCCGCGAGCTCACCCTCCTTCGCCTCCTTCTCATCCTTGGCCTTCAGGGCCGTTAGATCCTTCTGCGCCTTGGTCGCCGCTTTGCGCAGCGCGAGGGTCGATTTTTCGAGCTCCTTCATCTCCATCGCAGCATTCTTCGCTGCATCCGTGAGCTTCGTGACAAAAGTCCTGAGCTCGCTTACGTCGATTGCGCCGCCGCCGTCGGTGTCGAGCTTCACGAAGAGTGCGTCGATTTCGGCGGGGGCTGCCTCCACGCCCAACTCGAGCACCGCATCGCGAAATTCATCTGCTTCGAGGCTGCCGTCACCGCTCTTGTCCCACTTGGTCATCACTTCGGCGACTTTCAAGTTCCTCGAGATGATCTTCTCGCCGATTTTGGCATCGACGCTTTTCACGCCACGCAGCTCGGCGAACCGAGCGTCCGCGCGCTCGCACGCGCGAGTCGCCTCGGCCACCTCCTTGATGAAGGCCGCCTTCTCGCGAATCTTCGCCGCCTTGTTGCGCATCAGCGCGGCCTCGTCCGCCGCCCCCTGGGCGGCGTCGATGAGCTTCTTGAAGGCGACTTTGAGCTCATTCACATCGAGCGAATCGTTTTTGTCAGCGTCCAGAAGACTGAAGTATTCATCAATCTCTTTATTGTCCGCTTTGACCTGGAGCTCAGTGCGCACCGCGGTGCGGAACTCCATCTTGTTGAGCTCACCATCATTGTTCTTGTCCAACTTGCGGATGAGTGCCAACTGTTTATCTTTTTCCTTGGGGTCAGGCTTCATCGAGTCGAGCTTCGCGATGAGCGCGGCCCCCATCCTACGCTCGAAGGTCGTATTCGGGTTGCTCGCCGCCTTCTCCGCCACCTCGCCCTCCTTGAGCGTTGCCTCGGCGATCTGGTCGATCACTGTGCTCGACAGCAGAGGCTTCTCGCCACCAGCGGGAGCCGAGGACGCGCCCGCCTTACTGCTTGTGCTACTGACCTTGGCAGCTTTTTTAGGGGCGACGCCCGGCGCGGCAGGTGGCGGCGTCGGAGCAGCAGGAGCGGCGGGAGCAGGGGTAGCGGACACCTTGCCCGCTTTGCCTGCTTTGCTGGCATTAGGCTTGGCATCGGACGCGTCAGCTTTGGCATCGGACGCTGCCGTCTTACTATGGTTGCCGGTGTCCTTGCCGGCATCCTTGCCGGCTTTGGGTTTGGCATCCGGTGAAGCAGGAGCAGAGGAGGCGGCCGCCATACCGCTTTTGCTGCTGTCCTTTTTGGGCTTCGCCGGCTCAGGTGTCGGTGGTGCTGGAGGAGCAGGTGGAGCAGCAGCTGCCTTGCTACTTTTGGCGGCGCCTTTGGCCAAAACGGTCTCGTCCGATGCGTCAGCTTTGGATGAGCTGCTCAAGGACAGTTTCTTCTCAGCCGCCGCCGCCAAAGCAGAGTCCGTGGAAGCAGCAGCAGCAGCCGTTCCTTTACCACCGTCAGCTTTTGGGGGCGACGACTTTTCCTTGCGAGAGGACTTGCTTTTCGTGGAAGGTACGAAGACCACCTGGCTCATCCTATACTTGCGCGGCTAGCTGAGTCGAGCAACAGCAAGAGGGTGGAGGCCGTATCCACTCAGCCGAGTGGGCCGCGATTCATGAGATTTTTCGCGCTTCGGAGTCTTTTGGAACGTAGTTTCAGAAGTTTGATTTTTCATGCAAATACGGATCTGACATGAAAGGGGAGCGGCCCATTCAGGTTCCGGGAGGGACCTGCGAGTGGACCGTTTCGATTTGATCATATATATATATACGGCGAGCAAGAGTCCACCACTCGACGCACGACAGTGGACAGAGTCAGAGACTCGCGAACAAACACACACCTGGCACGACAGATGCAGGCCAGAGTGCAGGCGCGTGCAAATCATGGCCATCCTCGCGCTCGATCCGCCGATTCGCGACTGCCTCTCTCTCTCTGTACGGCCGCGCCGACCGCGTCGTCCCAGGCACACAACCGCGGCTTGGAAGTTACTTGGAAGTTACTTGGAAGTTGGATTCGCGGCTCCTCCTCGCCTCCTCTTTCTCGGTAGCCTCGCGTCGTCCGCGGCCACCTCGGCGGGGAGCCACGCTCCTCCGCCACCCGCGTCTATCAGCTCTCGCCACCGCTCTGCGCGGAGGCCGCCAACTCCTCAAACGAGCGCTCGAGCACCTCACGCACGTCGCGGCAGCTGACGAGCAGGAGGGCGCCATCTTGGCGGCCGGGTGACGACAGGATGGTCTTGCCTTCGTGCCCGAGGTCGAGCTTGTTGAGCGAGTGGACCGTCTGGGCAAAGTTGAGCACAGCGTTGCCATTCTCGTCCGACTGGTGGAACACGCTGTCGCGGTAGAGCCGGAGCAGGTGGCGGTCCGAGTGAGCCCCCCATCCCTCGTCCATCCCAAGGGAGGGCCGATCGGCGACGTGGAGCAGCTTGACGAGGAGGCGGAGCAGCCGGCCGTTCTCGCACCTGATGAGGGAGGCAATCAGAGGTCATCAGAGGCCATCAGAGGCCATCAGAGGCCATCAACAGGCCATCAGAGGTCATCAGAGGTCATCAGAGGCCATCAGAGGCCATCAGAGGCCATCAAAAGGTCATCAGAGGTCATCAAAAGGTCATCAGAGGCCATCAGAGGCCATCAGAGGTCAACAAAAGGCCATCAGAGGTCATCAGAGGCCATCAGAGGCCATCAGAGGCCATCGGCACTAGCAGCCCAAGGTGCGCACTCCTTGGCCAGCTCGCCGAGCAGCGCGTCCGCGTACGCCTGCGTCTGGCTCATACGGGTCATCATGCGGCCGGAGGTCATCGCGACGGCGTCGTGGATGGTCGCCTGGGGTGAGAGAAGCAGCAGCAGCAGCTGCGAGAGCTCTGGCGAGAAGGTCGCCTGGATGTATCCGAGTGACTTTTGCAGCGACTGCGGCACCGCCGCGGTGGGCGAGGTGCACGCGAGGTTGACGAGCAGCCTCGCGAGCGCGAGGAGATCGTCCGCCTGTAGCATGGGCCCGTTGCGGGGAGCAGGCCGGATGAGGTCGAGCAGGCCGGCGCTCGAGAGGCGGAAGGTGTCCTTGCCTGGGCGGGGGGCGACACGGGTGGGGGGCATGCGGGCATGTTGTGGGCGATGGGGCGGCAGGGGAGCGGGTGGAGGGGGGGCTGTGGGGCTGGCCTGCGGGGGGGGCTGGCCTGTGGGGGGGCTGGCCAGCGCACCGGTGAGTAGCACGTGCGAGAGGTCGAGTGAGCGGACGGCGAGGCCCGCCAGGTGCACCGCATGCACAGCGGCGATCATCTGCAGCGCGAGTGACCAGATCGTCTCCTCGATCAGAGGCAGACGCTGCTGCAGGAAGGCCTGCTCGAGCGTGAGAGCATTCGGTTGGAAGGGCTGGACGATGTACGTGAGCGGCTGCCCCTCGTCTTGCGCGATGAAGACGTCGACGATGGGCACAATGTTCGGATGATGCATTTGCGTCCAGGCGCGGCTCGCACGGTTCGCGAGGTCAGCGGGCAAGGGCGACTGCTCGAGGCGGCGCAGGGTGTATGCCTCGCCGTCAAGCTCGGAGGTCGCCCGAAAGAGAGATGTCTGGGCGCCGAGGACGCGGCTGCGCTTGCCGCGCTGCGGGTCGTCGAGGGGCAGGAGCGAGTGGTACTGCCGGATTTGATCGGGCAGCGCATCGGGTGCGTCAGCAGCTGCTGAAGGAGGCAATCAGCGGCCATGAGCGGCCATGAGCGGCCACCACGCACGTGGCGGATCTGCACGCCCGATGAAGGAGGCACTCAGTGGCCATCAGTGCTCATCACAGCGCGCACCTGGCGGATCTGCACGCCCGATGAAGGAGGCACTCAGTGGCCATCAGTGCTCATC
>PJAB01001240.1:0-16082 GCA_002887195.1 Chrysochromulina parva
CGCGCGGGTCGTGACGTGGCGCGCGGGTCGTGACGTGGCGCGCGGGTCGTGACGTGGCGCGCGGGTCGTGACGTGGCGCGCGGGTCGTGACGTGGCGCGCGGGTCGTGACGTGGCGCGCGTGACGTGGCGCGCGGGTCGTGACGTGGCGTGCGGGTTCGATCGCCGTCCGCGCACTGTCGGGATGCGCCCACGTACCAGGCCTGCTGCGTGGCGGCGTCACTTGATTGTAGCGCAGCGTCGTCTCGGCGTTCGCAAGCATCGAGCTCCAATTGGCGTCGATGTCACCCGAGGTGCGGTACAAGTTGTACGGGCAATCGTTGGGCGACCCGTCGAATTGGCAGTGCGCGTTGGACGCATCGTACGGCACAAAGTGCACCACGCTCTTGAGGTAGCACTTCGCGAGGGGCGCGTGCGGTGAAAGCTCATCGGACTCGAAGCTGATGCCCTGGCACTTGGCAAGCTCGGTGCAGTTCGCCATGCACGCGCCGAAGCTTGCGTTGCGCAGCGGCGAGCCGTCGCAATCGTCGCCTGCCGAGAGGTACCCTAGCCGGTGCTCATAGCTCAAATTGCCGAGCTTCACATACGTCTGCCACTGCCCTGAGCCGGGTGCGAGGCCACCCTGATGGCAGTTCTCGAGTAGGATGGGCTTCCCGCTCGCGTTGATCAGCTCGTTCCACCGCGTGAGGTTGTTGAACTGCGAGCAGGAGTCCAGCTTAAGGCCGTCGAACCCATACTCCATGAGGGTCTGCACCGATCGGCGGATGACGGTGTCGGCCATCGGCCCATCGAAGCCGTTCTCAGCGCAGATGCAATTGTTGAGATACCAACCCGCCTTGACCCCGATTGCATGCGCGTGGGCGACCATCGAAGCTAGGGAGGGAAACTTGGCTTCATCGACCAGCGGCCTGCCTTCGGCATCGTGGAAGGAGCCGTTCACTCCGGCTCCGCACAGCTGCCAACCATCGTCGAGACCAACGTACTGATACCCAAGCTCGTGCAGCGAGGTTGGTTTACCGCCGACGGTCCGCGAAGTATCCACGAACAAGTCCATCGCCGCCTCCATCTTGGACTGCGTCACCTCGCCGCCGTAGGCATTCCAGCTCCTCCAGCCTCGCGGCGGTGACCGCGCGAGGCCATTGTCGAGCGCGCCGGTTGGTGGCAGCGAAACGGAAAGGGCGATGAGGGCTGCAAATGTGAGGCTCGGCCAGCGGACTGAAGTCTCCGTCGACACCATGCAACGTTTCGGAGCCACAGTGCCACGACTTCACGAGTCCGGCATGCGGGCCTCGTCCGTCCGAAAACTGTCCGAAAGCGGTTCACAGTGCAAAGGCTGCAAACATGGTAAATATTGACTGAACTTGGGGTGTGAACCGGTTGCGTTCGTAACGGGTGTATGTGTCTTGACTTGACTTGACTTGACTTGACTTGATGAAGACGTGGCCTCGGACTGCCTCGGAGCGGCCGGCTCGTCGTCACGCTTCGCCTAACGCCCTTGTTGCATGGCTCCACCGTCTACGCAGAGCCCGACCATCGAGGTCGTTCTCGCTCGCTGCGGAGAGCGTGGCAGTGAAGGCGTGCGTGAGCTCAAGGCGCACGGCGTGCCGGTGCACGTGTACCAAAAGCGGCCATGCAGCAGCAGTCCATCTTCAGCGCGAACGCTGTCACAACTATTAGCACTGAAGACACACGTGCGGATGATGGAGCACAACGCTGGCGACGAGTGCGCCGCGTACCTGCAGTACATTAACGACGAGTACGATCGCCTCCCTCCGGCGGTGGCGTTCCTGCAGTACAACAGTGAGAGGCAACTGATCTTTCCTTCCATGCTGCAGACGCTCAATTCAAGTGTGCCCTCGCTGGACAGTATGGGCTACCTCGCCTTGAGCAAACACTCGTTTGAGGGCAGTTGGCCAGCCCCATGCGAGGACACCGCTAAGCAAGCAACGTTTGATCGCTGCAGTAGACAAGCATGGCGCCACTTGGGCATCGAGTCTCCACCCGCAACCTTTCGCTTCTACGCCAACGGCTTGTTTGCTGTCACCCGTGCCCGTATCCTGCAGCGGCCACGCGCATTCTATGCCGACATGCTCGAGCGTTTATCTGGGCGCAAGCCAGCATGGTGCGACGGTCCAGATACTCGGAGCATGAACCATTCCCAGCAAGCCCTTCGAGTAGGCGACTGCCACGTGCTCGAGAAGGCATGGCACGTGCTGTTTGGGGAGAACGGCACCTTGCCGCCGCCCACGGTGTACAATCCGATGCGTGCACCCTCGCACGCTGTGAGGGTAGGGGGGCGGTTCTACTCTTACCGGATGAGGCCGTGCAAGATGATCTCGTCGAACGACAGCACGACAATCATTCGAGGTGCATCTGACTGAAGCCGAGCGTGAAGTGTGACTGTGAGCCGGACGCTCGTGGGGGGAAACGCGGTGTTCTACCACTGTACTCAGTCTCAGACAGGTCGGACCCTCTTCACACTACACGATCACGATGATCGATGAACGCAGTGCTCTTCGCGCTGTCTCCTTTGCGGGATCCCCTATGGAGGCCCACGCCCCTCCCGCCCTATGAACAGCCTGTTCACACCTGAACGCCGCGAGGCGCCCCCGCTCGCCGCTCTCGCCGCACCGCGATGTCTGCCCCTCCTCCTCCACCGCCGCAGGACGTCAACCCCATATCTCTCAAAGTGATGCGATTGTGCAAGCCGAGCTTTCACTTCTCTCTGCCGGTGCCATTCCTACCAGTGGCACCAGCGGGCGGCGATCCGGAGCCCGGAGTCGCGCTCTCGCCGATGCTCGCGCTGCCTCAGAGCTTTGGAGACATCTTCCTCGGCGAGACCTTCAGCTGCTATATCTCACTGTGCAACATCGCGCCCATAGAGCTGGCCCAAGTCGGCCTCAAGGTCGAGGTGCAGACCCAGCTTGCTCGGGAGACCCTATCGGACTCGTCCGTGGCGGGCTCAGCCATTGCACGCTTCGCCTCGCAGCAGACGCTCGACAAGATCATCGAGTACGACCTCAAAGACATTGGCATCCACATCCTCATCTGTTCGGCGCTCTACACGGACTCGCAAGGCGAGCGCAAATACTTCCGCAAGGTGCGCGTGCGCCGCGCCGCTCGCACCGCATTGTATGCACCCGCCATGCGATCGATGCCTCTGCTTGCTCCTCCGGCGCCGCGCCGTGGGCCGCGCGTTGGCCCACGGCGCTGAAGGCCGCACTGACACCCGCCCCGCGCACCGGCTCGCAGTTCTTCAAGTTTCAGGTCAACAATCCACTCTCGATGAGGAGTAAGACGCATGCGCTCTCGCTGAACAACGAGGTACTCATCGAGACCCACTGATGACCTCTGATTGCCTCTGATGACCTATGATGACCTCTGATGACGCCTCTCGATTGCACCCTCGTCAGGTACTCATAGAGACCCAATTGCAGAACGCGATGCCACGCCATCTCTTCCTCCACTCGGTCGAGTTCAAGCCGGCGCCACAGTTCGAGGTCGAGTCGCTCAATGTCTTCCCGCCCAGTGCCTTCCCGCCCTCCCTGGCTGCGCAGCCGCTCACAAGAGCGCAGCCCGAAGCCGCGCCCGGCACGGCGCCCGGCGCCGGTGGTAGCGGCAGCGGCGCGGCGTCTGTGGTCGCCTCTGCTGTCGGGTTGCCTGCGTTTGGCCACCTAGCGTATCTCAAGAGCGGGGACACGCAGCAGTACATGTTCCGGCTGCGCGGCAAGGTGCCGCCTGCGCAGCTGCGCCAGATAAATACTCTAGGTGGGTTCGTGGCGGAGCTTGCCGCGGATCGCGTCTCGCATGGCCACCGATGGCCTCTCTGCTCGCCACTGATTGTGCTCGAGCTGGACGTAGGTCGGATGGAGGTCGTGTGGAAGCTAACCCTAACCCGAACCCTGACCCTAACCCGAACGCAGGTCGGATGGAGGTCGTGTGGAAGTCGTCCATGGGCGAGGCGGGCCGGCTACAAAGCAATACCGTGCAGCGCAAGCTGCCGGTCGTGAGGGGCGTCGAGATCCATCTGATCTCGGCGCCATCTGAGGTGCATCTCGAGACGCCCTTTGAGATCGTAATCTCGGTCGCCAATACCTCCGCGAGCGAGATGCAGCTGCAGCTCATGGCGTCGACAATGCTGCCGCCGGCCCCAGCGGCGATTGTGGTCGAGGGCGTGTGCACGCGCAACCTCGGCACCTTCCGACCAAACTCGTCTCAGTCAGTCACCATACGAATGCTTGCGATCGAGACTGGCATGCATAGGGTCACTGGGCTGCAGCTCATCGATGTCCTCAGCGAGCAGGTGCGTGAGCACGCCCCCACAAGACTTGATTGTGATTACAATCACATCCTACAAAACTTTGTATGGACCCCGTGGTGCGCATGATTTGCGTCTGATTTCTCATCGATCTGCATCGATCTCCTCACCGAGCAGGTGCACGAGGTTGGCTCGCTCGCGGACATCTTCGTGCTTGGGCATCGCGAGTGAGCGTGCGGGGCCGCGAGTAAGGGTGCGTCGGCTCGGTGTTAAGCGGTGAGGTGGTGTGATCGGTCCGCCGGTATAAAGCTGAACGCTGCAGGCGGTGGGACGAGACGGCAACCGGGCAACGCGAGCGTGGCGCCATCTCAGTGCAATGCGCCGCGCGCGCACGTCGATATATTCGTCATCCGGAGTGACACCCAGAGGCGCCATGCTGTCATGCTTTCATCCTCGCCACGTGGACGATCAGATAGCTACGAAGAGGACTTCGACAAATGTCAAATCCGTTCCACGACCCATGCGCACGACCGCCCCATTCAATCTCTGCCGTGTCCCGTGACGATGCCGATAGGTTACATAAGGTCATAAGCAGGTACATGTAGGTTACCATCTTTCATTCCATTTGAGTGCGTCTCTCTTCATTGCCTTCTCATCAGCGCGGGGACGGGGCGGTGAGGGGGATACCGGAGTGTAGGCACTAAGAGCATACGTTCAGCCCTGTCTCGAGTCCATCTGTCATCATTTCATGGTGTGTGGTATAATCCTGGGACTTATCTGAAAAACTGCCCGCTGACCTCCATTCTCCTGAGTTTTGGAAACATAGTGTAAGCCCTTCATGTGGTGCTGGTGGTATATTATAATGGCTGGAAATTCTCTGAGCTTGTGAAAAACAAAAAATAAAAAAAATAAAAAAAATGATGAAAGAGCAAAGACAGCTCACCCAAGAGGTCAAAATCTCAGCTCGCAGCGCGCGTGCGCGCGCGGCCGCGGCGCGCGCGAGATACCTTTAGCCCCGCGCTTTCCCGCGCCCGGCGCTGTAATCGGCCCACAGATACGACCCATTTCATCGACGCACTCTTTCGGGAGCCGTCTTGGGCTTACGAAAGGCGGCTCGACTCAGTAGTACGACCCGTCGCGTCGGTATTAACTAAACCTCCGGCTACGCGACGGTCGAGCGGTCTCAAGACTCCTCATCCCTACCCCACCTACCAGTACCGTACACACATCGTCTTCGCGGAAGTAGAATCTTCCACTAAAGTCATCTACGAGTGACGCATCTCGCGTCATGGGCAATGCGCGCCTCCACATCACCTCGTTTGTCCGAAAGGAGAGGACGCCTTCCGGAGGTGTATACGCCAGGTCATCGAGCATGACCAGCGCCACTTGGGACAGCACTTGGCGCGCCAGCTGGACCGCCGCTTTCCCTTTTGGGCCGTCGATAATCACGGCGATTTTCGCCTGAGGGTCTGTTTGAGAGATATTGCTGACGAAGGCAGGCACGAGTCGCATGCCATCACCGTCTGCCAGGACAAGGGCGTCACCAAGAGTGTCGCGAAGCCCCTGACGGACTGCGTACACAGGCTCTCTTTCTATCGACGTGAGGTTGCCAAAGCCGAGCATGTAGTAGTGCACCTGCACACGTAGATTCATGCACACACGGGAGGGCTGAGGGCTGAGGGCGGGTAGAGGGCAGGTAGCGGGCAGGTTGCGTGCAGGTAGGGGCAGGTAGGCGTACCAATGAGAGCCCACCCATCCGACCACTCTCGATTAAGTGCGTGACATCGAATGCGCGCATGAAGAGGATGTTCGCGAGGATCTTCCCGAAAGCCATGTTGCTCCATAGGCATAGCTGATTCGGATACGGCTCCCAGATGAGGTCCCCTCTGTAGGAACCCGTGCCTCGTGCATGTCGGGAAGACGAGTTGCATCCCGGAAGACGAAAACGGGACATGTTGTTGGGGTGGTAGAAGTACCGGATAGCATCAGCGTTGGATGGCCAAGAAAGGAACTGCAAGGCGCATCCTGACATGCAGCTGGAGACCGTCGGCCACGTATGGAGCTTGTCGACACGCTTATCACACGAGACACAACACCTCCGGAAGCTGGCATGAAGCATCGGATGATCAAAGTGATCATATGGCGAGGAAGTGGTTAGGAAATGGACGAGGAGCGCACATGAAGCCATTGTCGCGAGACGTGTGATCAACACTCTTCCAGCTCAACAGTTGGCCAACGACGTCGGTCGAGCGCTCGCCCGTGAAAGACTAACGGAAACCTCTTTGATCACACTGACCAAGCGCGTCAATAGCGCAGCGCACCGCGGTCAATACGCAGTGGAGTCGCCTCGATCGCGACACACGCGGAACCTCAAATCCGACGGAGAACACAACTTACTGTACCGGTACAAGTTTGGGAGAGACACGGCCTGCGTTGTTAGCGGCCTCGTCACTCGCACTTGCCTCTGCAAGTGCCCCCATGTTCACACCACCGTGCGTTTGCACTTTCCCTTACACGTCGCCGACGTCGGTGTCGAAAAGGAGAGAGTGGATTCACGAATGGAGCGCTGCGTCGGGCGCACGCGACGGGGAGCCGCGACACTCCCAAAGGTTCGTCAGTGAGCGAGCTTCCGTTAGTACGCCACATACGAACACTTGTCGGCTCTGAAACGTCGAGCGGTTTCTTTAGGCGCGCGCTTTCTGTACGGTACACCAGGGCGGTACACGGCGGGTTTTGGGGGGCGAAGGTGGAGACAGCGGCAGGGAACCAGGGATCAATTCACCCGGTTCGTCTGGCTCTCTGCCAGGAGATCAGGCTAGGGGGAAGTGACGGGAAGTGGTGGCAGGATATGGGGAATGGCGTTCCAGACTCGTGCAGTCGGATTCCGGAACATTTCTTTTTTGATCTTTTCGGACATCGCCCGCGCTCCCCTCGCGCGCATGTGCGGGGTATAGGGGTGACGTGGGGTTTCCTATCCTTTTTTGGGGGGGTTCCTATCGGATACGTATCCTGATGTATTTCGATGTATCCTGCATGTATCCTGATCGTATCTTGATGTGTCCCGTTCATATACATCAAGATACATCAAGATACATGCAGGATACAACAAGATACATTTGCAGATACGTGCCTCTCTGGATACAATTGAGATACATGTATCTCATTATGTATCCCTCATGTATCCCGCATGTAAATCCTCCATGTATCCTCGAACCTCTGCAGATACATGTATCTCATATGTATCCCGCATGTATCCCGCATGTATCCCACGTGCACGATACATGTATCTTGATGTATCTCATACATGTATGTATCCCAAAATGTATCTTGGACTCGTTCGGGATACGTGTAAAATACATGCAGATACATGTATTCTCTTGGAATGTAACAGGGCATTTAAGATACATTTGAGATACATCAGGATACATAAGGGATACATGTATCCTTCAGGATACATGCAGGATACATGCAGCCTTGCAGGATACATCGAAATACATCAGGATACGTATCCGATAGGAACCCCCCCCCAAAAAGGATAGGACCCCCCCCTAACCCCGGGGTATAGCGCGCGTGTTGGTCTTCGAAGTTCGATGGATCCGAGGTATCACACACTACAGCCCGCGGCCGCGTGGGCGGGCGCGCGGCGCTGACCGACCCAGCATCCCGCCTCACAAGTCACATCCGCCATCCTCGTGTAATCCGACCTCGATCGATTTCGTATATAGATAGGTAGTATCATAATAGCTGACGTTCGAGCATGCGATGCGTTCGAGTGCGTTTATGTGATAGTAATTGTGATTACGCCACTGATTACGGATACGGACTCGCGAAAAGCTAACCTTAGGACTATACTTCGCTTGCTCGGTTCAACGGCCGTCAAACAGTCTACCTTCAACCATTCTCTTATCGGATACATCTCTCCTACATCTCTCCGCCGGGACGACGGGATCGTCACATGACGAGGCCTCTCTCACGTCGTCGTCGAACGTCGTCGCGGCTCGCGCTCGTTCTCAAGTTCAGTCCTTCTCGCATACGAGTACTCCACGCCAACGGCCCCGCCGCGTGTTACTCGGCCTTCGGCTTCTTGGGCGGGGTCTGGGCGCCGGGGCCTCTGAGCCTCGCGAGCGTGTACACGCAGAAGCCCGCGAGCGACGCCACATAGCCACCCAGCTGCACCACCGAAGGCGGCGCATCCCCGCCTTTGCCGCCGGTGCCGCCGGTGAGCACCTCAAAGAGAACAAGGGCCGCGCCGCGGGCGGTGCTGAGCAGTTTGAAGGTGACCGAGCCAGTGAGCTTGACCGCCACCAGCCCGACCACTTGAAGCAGCAGCCCGAGCAGCCCCGCCAGCACAAAGGGCCACGGCGTGCTCGCCACGGCGCTCAACGCGGCCGCGCGAGCGCTCTCAGAATGCATCTCGAGAAGGGCAGATGCGCCAAGGAGAAAGATGAGCTGGGGCGGCGCGGTGTGGTACTGCATCTCGAACAGGGAGAGCTGCATGTTGGCGAGCAGCTGCTGCGAGAGCACCAGCCGAAGCGCCTCGGCTCCGTTGGCTCCGAGCTGCACTGCCACGCCTATGCGCGAGATGGCAATGTCACCGCGGGTGGCCACGAGCGTGCCGAGCGTGATAACGAGGACGCAGAGTGCCTCGACAACGCTTGGCGACTCGATCCGCATCGCTGACACCAGCGCAAACGTGATCGCTGGCGTGAGTGCCTTGAGCATCTGGCACATGGCCACGGAGAGATGCACATACGAAGCGTTGCCGAGTGCGAGCGTGAGGCCCGACAACGCGCCGATGGGCAGCGCCGTTCCCATGTAGAAGCGCCACGATGCCACGCCGGGGGCTTTATACACATTCGGCTGCTCGCTGAATGGGACGACGCCCGAAAGCAGCAGCAGGCGGCTCGCCACAGTCGCAAAGCCGACGCCGAGCGCGGAGAGCGCGATCGGGTACGGAAACTCGGTGAGGATGCGATTGTTCAGGAGAATGAGCAATGGGCCCGCAATCACGTAGCCACCAGACGCTAGCAGGAATTTGAGGGTGTGGCTGGCCTTCGTGCCAGACGGAGCTTGTGACCGCTCGGGGCCAACACGCAAGGGACTGGACCCTTGCATTGTCGGTCGGCCGTGCGTGAAGAGGAGATGACGTGGCCGCCATCCAACCATCTTTTAAATCTTCTCGAGAGAACCGTACTTTTATATGGCTTTTGAGGTCACTCAATCCGCGAAGCTCTCGGCTTGTTCTTGGCATTTCTGTTTCGAAACTTTGCGCTCGCACGCCTGTCATCCGCACGCGAGGAGGTGGTCCTCACTGGTGGTCGCAAGAATGTCGAAGCGCTACCTTTCAGAGTCGGACATGGACAGGACCATGAGCTTCCGTAGCAACATCGACGTCATCCGCACTCGAGTTGTGGCGACGCCATCGAGCAGCTCCATCTTTCTCGACAAGCGGCCAGCCTCGCGTGCGTTCTCCAACACTTTCGCCACTTCGGCAGCGCCGCCGCCGGTGCAGCTGATGATGACCACCCGCCGCACATCACCGTTCGTCTACCCTGCCAACGAGAAAGCGAGCTCACGCAACAGTAACGACAACTGGCCCACATGGAACTCGACGCAGTTTAGCATGTCGAAACCCCGGATCGCCACCATGCCGCCAGCATCCACGAATGCCTTCCATATCGGCGGCAGCATGGCCCTCGGCAGCGCCGGCGTGAGCACGGCTGCGTCCACGCCCAAGCCTGTGCCATGGACGACGCAGACGGGTGCCCCGCCTGGTGGCTGGTGCGTGGCCGGTTCGATGGCTGAGGGGTGGTGAAGCGAGGTTGCTCACATGAGAACAATTCCATTGGCATAGCGGGCGCCCTACCGCCACAATTGTCTCGAGAGGTCTCGAGGTATGGTCAGCCCCGCGGGGCTGTTTTGTAGATCGGGGCCGGTCAACTCCCGCCCCGCCCTCGCCTGAAACCCTTAATCGAGACGTGTGAGGCCGAACCGCCGGTTTTACGCAGATGCCAGATCTCGCATGCCGCGTGACCGGCGGAGAAGGATACAGAAATTGCAAATCCGGTCTAGAAATTCGAGTTAAAATACCCCCGTCACGCGCCATCCGATCGCCACCCGGGGACGGCCCCAATTGGAGGCCCCGTCTCGTCTCGCTCTCGAGAGCGTTGGAGATCGCACAGTTCTAACGCACTTCTGCGACCCCTTCCGGGCCTTCAACTCGAGAAGCCCTGACCTGCATGTACTGATGTACGATTGGGGTTGCGCGCGCTCCAGCGCGGGTCGCCGAATCAGCACGCGATGACGTTTCATCACCATCGATTCCTCGGATCTCCGATCATCTCCAATCCCGCCCGCTCGACCCGTCGTGGAAGGTTCCCAGAAGGTTCCCACAGAGCGCGGGGCGTGCGCAGGGCGCGCGCAGCTCCGAGCGCCAACGGTCTCAATCCAGCTCCTGCACGGATTTGTTGCTCTTGACGCTCGCGCCGTCGTGGGCGTCCTCGAACGCAGGCCGGCCACGTTTCTTGAGCGCCCACACGGCGCCCGCGCTGGTCGCCGATGGTGCCCACGACGGCGCGTGCGCATGAGCGCTGTCATGGGCACCATCGGCAGCGAGGACCTCCTGCGCGTGCAACTCGGCGACCGCATCAGAATCCAAATCGTCGGGCGCGCCGCCGTCGTGGGCGCCTCCCGCCGTCTCGTGCGCGGCCGGCAGCTCGATCGCAGCCGCCATCGCGCCGTGGCTGCCTTCGAAGGCCGCAGCAGAGGCCGCCATGCTCGTGTCGTCGGTAGCGAGTGCCCATACTTCAGGCAGTCCGGCCGACGGTGTGCCGGCCGCCGCCCTGGCCGCTGCAGCCGCGGCCGCCGGCTGGGCAGAGCCAGCCGAGTTACGCAGCGGCTTGCCACAGGTGTGCGCGCGGTGCTTACCGCGGCATGCCAAGCAGTACGCGCTGCCGCCGCCGCCGCCAGCGGCAACGGCGGCCGCAACGGCCGCGGCGGCTGCGGCGGCGCCGGCGGCAGCGCCGCCCCCGGTCGGTGTGTGAATTGAGCTGCTTGCGATAGGCGGCGGCGGTGGCAGCGGCGCGAGCGCCGCACCCGCGGGGAGCGGCACTGTGGGGTCGTCGAGGGTGCCACCGAAGACGCCAGCCTGAAGGTGCGCTGTGAACTGCTGCTGTGCTAAGAGGTGCTGCTGCGCGGAGGCAACTCCGAGAGGGTCTGAGCGCAGGTGCAGCACGTTATCGGGCGGGTGCAGTAGGACGAGGATTGAGCTGAGCTTCTTCTCCTGCGCCGCGTAGAGCGGCGCCCCCCCCACGAGAAAGAGGAAGCCGTGAGGGTACACAAGCTCGATCACTTCCTTGAGGTCGTGGAGCAGCTGCTTGCGTAACGTCTCTGGACGGGTCGTGGCGAGATTCTTCTTGATGAAGAGCACGCCGAGCGACTCGGGCAGCCCGAGCCCGAAGACACGCACCGTCGTCGCCGTCGCGGGCGCCGCTGCACTGGTCGACGCGCCGCCGTCGGGTGGCGCCGCGGCCGGCGAGTGATGCAAAGCGCCCGGTGGAAAGCCCGGTACGGCGCCCTGTGGAAAGCCCGGTACGGCGCCCGGTGGAAAGGCCACCGAGGAGGGCATCGAGGGCAGTGGAGCACCCGGCGGGAGCAGTACAGCGGAGGCGATTGGCAACGAGGCGTCGGCGGTGGAGGACGACTCGGCAGCACAGACCGTCGAGAGCTCCAGATTTGGAAATCCGGAGACCGTTGGCAGCTCCGCAGATCCTGAGCCGAACTGTGACGACTCTGAGGACACGTGGAATCCGGAGACGGTCGGCAGCTCGGGATTGAATCCCGTGAACGCGGCGCCGGCTGCGAGGCCGTTGAGAGCGCTCACCGCCAGGGACGTCGAAGGTGACGAAATGCCCGAGGCGGCAAAGGAGACAGCGGCAAGGGCGGCGGGAGACACTCCCGTCGCGGCGGGGGCGGTGGCGGCTGTGGCGGCTGTGGCGGCGGCGATGGCGGCGGGCGAAAAGAACCCTTCAGCGTACTGCGAATGGGCCTCACGCGCGGCGGCCTCGGCGGCGATCTCCTCCTTCTTGCGTCGCGTGCGCTCGGGCGCATGCAGCCCAAAATGGCGCGCAACGTCCGGCCGCGTGCGGTATCTGTGAATGTGAAGGCAGGCCATCAGGCAGGCCATCAGGCAGGCCATCAGAGAGGTCATCAGAGAGGTCATCAGGGAGGCCATCAGGGAGGCCATCAGGGAGGCACTCAGAGAAGCCATCAGGTAGGCCATCAGGTAGGCCATCAGGGAGGCCATCAGGGAGGCGATCAGGGAGGCGATCGGGGCAGTTTCGTGTATGTAACTAGGAGGGCCATCAGCGAACCTCTTCCCACTGGGGTCGAAGAAGAGCAACTGCGGCTGGCCTGCTGAGTTACCCTCCTTGCGCAGCTCATATCTCGCGCTCCATCCGACGAGCAGATGCATGCCATCACCCGCCGCTCCCGCACTCACGAGAGATTTGGCGAGATCGGCCAGCAGCTCGTCGGACGTTCGAGAGGTCACTGCGGACCGTCCAGCGCTGCCGGTGGTCGGCATGGCAGGCGTCCCGCCCGGGGCGTCGCCAAAGGACGCCGGCGGGAAGCCGGCTGGCGGAGGCGCATCGAGCAGCAGCACGGCGTCCTCGTCGCCGTCGTCGTCGGTTTGGACAGCGTAGGCGTCGGCTGTGTAGGCGTCCGCCGTGTAGGCGGAGGCTGTGTAGGCGGAGGCCGCGGCACTTTCGGCGTCGTGTCGGGCACTTTCGGCGGCGGCCGCCGCCGCGCCCGCCGCAGCGTTGGCGGCGGCGACTACGGCGGCGGCGTGCGCAGAGCCGTCAGAGGCGGCCGCAAGCGCGGCGGCCGCATCCGCGGCCTGAACCGCCGCCACCTTGGCCGCCGCCGCCGCGTGCATCGCCACTTCCCTCGGGTCGTCGCCAAAGCTCTGGGGAGCCTCCGTGCGTTGCGCGCCGTATGGAGCGATTGCATGCGAGGCAGCAGGCTGAGGTTCGACCCAGTCGCCGAGCGTGGTAGAGCGCGCATCGTTGCTGCTCGGCGCTTGCGCGGCCGCCGCCCCCGCCTCACCATGGATAAGGGCCGCGCCGGGTGCGGACGCCGCGGGTGCAGGTGCGGCCTCCGCCGCCGCGGCCGCTCCCGCGGTTGCCGCGTGTGACGCCGCGGGTGGCTGCAGCGGCTGCTCGACGCGCCAGCGCAGCGCCGACTTTTCGCCGATGTTGATCACGTCATCATGGCGCAGCTCGCGCCACGTGTGCGCGGGCAGGCGGTAGCCGTTGATCCAGGTGCCGTTCATGCTGCCGAGATCCGTCACGCCCCAGACGGGCGTACCCTGGAGCCACAGGTCGGTCGGGTGCTGCGACACGAGCAGGTGCATGCGGCTCGCAACGCTCGTGCGCACGTAGACGGCGGTCGCGCCAGCAGGCGGCACCTCCGGCCGGCGGCCGACGGCATACTTGTGGCCGAACTGGAGGCACAACCGCGCGTCAGGAGTGGCCGTGTCGAGCAGCTCGAGGTCCGAGAGGAAGTGCAGCGCCGCCTCATCGGAAGGGGCCTTTGCCATGTTTTTGTCTCGGACCGAGAACGTCGTGGGGGGTGCTGCAGAGGGGACTGCGCACCCTGCACACGGTATCCCGCGCTTCTTTCCGAATTTCCTCCCGAATCTTTTTTCGCTCTTTCACAGCAGAATCACGCACGATCGAGCTCTGCGCGAGAAAGGATTCCCGATCGCCAAGGATCACTGTGTTCGACTTCTTCGCTAACCCTTCCTTCCAGGTGCAGCCTGCCCCCAACCGTGCGCCGCGTCTGGCTCCCATGGCGAGCGGCGCATTGCCGGGCTGCGTGCTACGTGCTGGCGCATCGTACAGGCATGCCGGATTGGCTGGCGTGGCCCATCAGGCACTCACATTGGCTGCGCCCTAGGCGCCTAATCTCAACGAGCATCTCGTTCGGCTCTCGTCTGTGCTGCAGGCTAGTCGGCGGCAATCATGGCCGCTGTCGACGCGCCTGCGCAGATTACTGAGTCGGATGACAAGCGCGTCCCATACCACCTGCAGCAGCGCCTGCCGCCCTGGAAGCTCAAGGACGTCCGGTGGGCGATGGGCGGCTACATTACGGCCGTGCACGTGCTCGCGCTCTTCGGCCTGACGTACATCGCGCAGGCCAAGGCGGCGACCCTGTGGTGGTCCTTCGCGCTGTGGCTCATCTCAGGCTTCGGCATCACCGGCGGCGCGCACCGCCTCTGGTCGCACCGCAGCTACACTGCTGGTCCGATCTTCCGCGGCCTCACTATGATTGCCAACAGCATCGCCAACCAGGGCTCGATCTGGCACTGGTCGCGCGACCACCGCACGCACCACTTCCACAGCGAGACCGTGGCCGATCCGCACGATGCGATCCGCGGCTTCATCTTCGCGCACATCGGCTGGCTCTACCTCAAGAAGGACAAGCGCGTCGGCGAGGCGGGCGCAAAGGTCAACATGGACGACCTGCGCCAGGACGGCTTCGTCATGTTCCAGAAGAAGTGGGACCCGTACTGGAACATCCTGTGGTGCTTCGCCTTCCCGGCCATCGTCGCGTCGTACGGTTGGGGCGAGAGCGGCGCCGTCGGCTTCTTCGTGCCGGGCGCTGTCCGCTATGTGTGGGTGCTCCACATGACGTGGTTCGTCAACTCCGCTGCTCATCTGTGGGGCGAGCGGCCGTACGACCCCAAGTCGAACCCGGCCGAGAACCCGCTCGTGGCGATCGCGTCGATTGGCGAGGGCTGGCACAACTGGCACCACAAGTACCCCTTTGACTACGCCGCCTCCGAGTACGGCGTGCTGCAGCAGTTCAACCCAACGAAGCTCATCATCGACTTTGCCGCCATGTGCGGCAGCGTCACCGAGCGCAAGCGTGGCACGGGCATGTGGAAGCGCGAGAGTATCAAGCTGGCCGAGGAGGCCAAGAAAGCCAAGGCGATGTAGAGACGATATCGCCCCCCTCCATGCCCCGGGGACGACCGTGGGGCGGCGGGACCGCACGCGAACGCGTCCTCTCAGCCGTCACACCCCAATGTTTTACGACATGCAGCAGTGTCTCAGCACACTGTGTGCACCGATCCGTTTTTGTGCAGAGGGTCTTCGGAGAGCTGCGTTGTCGACATATCGTTTCATTTGATCAAATTCCGGCTTAAAATCGCGGCCGCGTCCGCCGCGGTTGGCCGTTCGCGCGCGGGCCGCGGCCACGCCCCACGCGCCGGCATCGCGGCATGCGGATACCGCTACCGGAACGCACGGCTGCAGTTGCCGACACCCCTGGCAGTGACCCCAGTGTCACACACTCACGGCGGACGCGTGGCGATATCTCCGGAATCCCGTCATCGGATTCGAATTTGCACGATTTCGCGTTTCGTCTTTCGGATTTCTCCGCGTCGCGCACCTCCGACCACGGTCGCGCCTCGCGCGCCCCGCGGGCCCGGACCGCGCGGACCCCGAGTGCCGAGAGCGGACGGAGTGCAGAGTGGCCGGGGTGGTAAATCGGTCACCGCGCGGCACGCACGATACAGAAAAGTTTGCTTTTGGTGACCGGACCATACCTATACACGCACGCACCCTAGGTTCTGACGTACATCCCCAACGGATGGACGTGTACTACGGTATGGTATGGTCTGCAGTGGTGCACACTAACTATACCCCCCTTAGTAAGAACCCACACCTCGAACCCCGCTTTTCCGACGGGGGGTGGGTTGGGAGGTTTCGTTTTCTTTGCTGTGTGGTGGTGTTGGACGTCGCGGCCGCCCCCGTAGAGGGG
>PJAB01001241.1:0-16063 GCA_002887195.1 Chrysochromulina parva
CCGCCGCCGCCACCGCCGCCGCCGCCGCCACCGCCGCCGCCGCCGCCGCCGCCGCCGCCACCGCCGCCACCGCCGCCGGAGCCCAAGGTGGATGAGGCGGCTGTCTTGCTCAGGGCCGTCACCGAGCAGCTCCGAGCTGCAATGGTCCGGGCGGCGAGCGAGGACACAGCAGGCTCCACGAGCACCGCGGCTCTGGAGAGCGCCGTCGCGGGCGCACTCGAGGTCGTCCAGCAGCAGCAGAGCTCATCAAGCACATCAAATGACAGCGCGGACCTTTTGCGTGGGACGCAGATTGCGGAGCTCATCAACCTCATTAGTGAGGCGCGGAATCTCCTCGCGAGGCTACGGGAGCTACGGGACAGGGCTACCGCTGCGCCGCCACCGCCGCCGGCGCCGGCGGCGGTGGCAGAGCCGCCGCCACCGCCCAAGCCGCCGACGCCCAAGCCGCCAACACCCAAGCCGCCGACGCCCAAGCCGCCGCCGACTCCGCCGCCGCTGCCGCCCCGAGCCATGCGCCCTCGAGCTCGTTCCGTCGAGATGAAGGCGAGCACGACGATCACGAAGCACGTGCGTAGCTGGAAGGCACGCAAAGACTTCAAGCGCTTCGCGCAGCGCCATTCCGAGCTCATGCCTCATCTTCTCGATGAGCTCGCCTCGGAAGCGACGAAGCGGGCCGCTCTCTTCAGTAAAGCACCCGCTGTGGAGCTCGGCTGCTTCACACGCCCACTATACTCGCGCGCGAATTACCTTGCCCCGCCGCCCTCGATCACGGTGTACCTGCCGCCGCCGGCGCGCCACATGCCCTCGCCTCGCGCGGCGTTGAGCGTGCCTTTACCGTGCGGCCTGCTGTGGGAGAATCGGGCCCTCGGTGCCGCAGGTGCCCTCGCCGCGCATGCATCCCTTGACGGTGATGGCTCCTTATTAGGCAATCGACGCTCGGCGCATGCGTCCCTTGACGCCGAGGACGTCGAGGACGTCGAGGGCGATCGCCAGGATGCATTGCCTAATAAGGATGCGGACGCGCGGCCGCCGCCGCCATCGCTGCTCCCGGGGCGAACGCGTCGTGGCGGGCGCCGGAACAAGTGGCGCAGCGCACCGTCGCCGGCGGCCTTCGCGCCGGCGCCTCCCACGTGTTCACAGACAGTCGTGTTCACAGCGGCCTTCGCGCCGGCGCCTCCGCCGCTCATCGCTCTGCCGCCCACCGACCGGCCACGTGTTCACAGACAGCCGTGGGAGCACCGGAGTTCCTCCGACAGTGTCGGAGGGGGAGGGGGTGGAGGCGCCACCTCTCGGAGTGCGTCGCCGCCTCCGACCTCTCCGTCGCCGCCGCAACTCCTCTCCCCCCGAGGGAGCCATCGCTCCCTCGCTCCTCCGCTCGTCGCCGCAACGAGTGCCCTTGCCAGCCCCGCCGCCGTCGCCGCCGCCGCCGCCGCCGCCCTCGCCTTGGCCGCTCCCGCTGCATGCACGTGCTCACCACGGCGCTCCTCCACGTCATCCTCACTGGCCGCCTTGGCCGCTCCCCCTCCCACCACCCGCCCTCGCTCCCGGCGCGCGGGCTCGGGCGCCGTCCCGGGCATCCTCCGTGTGCATCTGAGCCACGCAACAGGCCTTCTCGCCTCAGACGCCCAAGGACAGTCCGACCCATTTGTGAGATTGCGCGTCGGCCGACGAACCGCTCGCAGCGCCACTATTCGTAACAGCCTCAACCCAAATTGGGACGAAGAGTTCACGTTCGTGCTGCCCGAGCCGATGCCGCCGCCCGGCACTGAGGCTACTGAGGCTACTGACGGAACTGACGAAACTGACGGAACTGATGCTACGGCGTCGGCCGGCACGGCGCAGCACGATGCCGTCAGAGCCGTCAGTTCCGTCAAAGCCGTCAGTTCCGTCAGTAGCAAGGCCGGCGCCAGCGGTGCGCCCCCGAAGCCCGCAGCCGTTGCATTGCCGACGACCCTCGAGCAGGCCACTCTGGAGGTGGCCGTGTGGGATTTTGACCGTGGCGCGCGTGACGAACCTCTCGGCCATGCTACGGTGCCGTTGGGCGCGTATGCCGCCACGCTGCGCGCGCGCGCCGCCGCCGCCGCCGCCGCAGCCATCGAGACGGGCGTACGCGCCGAGAAAGGGGACGACCCCATCGAGGCCGAGCCCGTCGAGGTACGACTACATCTCGACGACGGCCAAGAGACACCAGGCGTACTTGTACTCTATTTGCGATGGACCGCGACGGCGCTACCGCCCGCGACGGCGCTAACGCCCGCGACGGCGCCGCTGCCCACCGCCGCCGACCGTTGCGTTGCGCCGCCGAAGAGTGCTGCCGGAGCCTACGTCTCCTTACACATCGAGAGAGAGACGACATACGTGGTGAAGCCGTCGACGGCTTATGCCACCAGCGCGCCGCCGCTCCGTCCGAAAATGCAGCCGCCGCCAGCCTCGGCTCGAAGCACTCTCTCATCGCGCACGCTCGTGACTCTCGAGCCGTTTGGGACACTGACGCCCGGGACAACGCCTGCAGGCAGACGTCCACCGGCCACCGCGCAAGCCGCCGCCACCTACGCGGCCGCCTCCACCGCCGCCGCCACCTACGCGGCCGCCTCCACCGCCGCCGCCACCTACGCGGCCGCCTCCACCGCCGCTGCCACGTACGCGGCCGCCTCCACCGCCGCTCTAGTGGACGGCGCCCGGGACTGCGCGCTGCCGCCGCTCGCGATCACGCCTCGGCTGCATTCGGGCGCGATGCATGCACGTCCAAAGATGGCAATGCTCCCACAGATGGAGCTGTGGAATGCCGCGATGGCCCCTCCCCAGCTCCCACAGCACCTCGTACCTCTCGATGCGACGCGCGTCTCTCGAGGCACCCTCCCGCCACCTTCACACACGGCTTCACACACGCCTTCACACACGGACACGTGGCGCGCGCCCCCAACGGCCGCGGCGACCGGTGTGAACGCTCAGGGAGGCGCGAACATTTGGCGAGCGCCCCCAACGGCCGCGGCGACCGGTACGGCGCCTTTGAGCTTCGACGCCTCAGTTCGATCGGGGATGAGCTATGATGACTCCTCTCATTACAATAATGGGCTCGGTGGTTACAACTACGACAGTGGGCTGGGTGGTTACGACAGAGGGCTGGGCGGTTGGCTCTCATCACGCGGCGCGACCGCCGCACGATCTGATGTAACCGCTCTTGAGGACTCCGCCGATGAGGGCGCCGCCTCCTCCTCCTCCTCCGCCGCCGCCGCCGCCACCGCCGCCGCCGCCGCCGCCGCCGCGGCCGCCGCCGCCGCGCGCGCCGCCGCATATGACGAGGTGACCTCCGCCCTCTCGAGGCCGCTCGCCGCAGCCTCCCAAGTTGGCCTTCGCCTGACCGCCCTACTTCGGGCCGCCAAGACGCCACGTCGCGATCAGAGAGCTGTCTCTCTTGAGGCGGTGTGGGCGGCCCGCATCGTCGACGTGGCAGCCATGGCGGAGGCGCGCGCCGTGCTGAACGCTAAGCTCGCGACGGCGCGTTCGGCCGTCGCAGTCGACCCGATGAGACGCTCAAAGGGGGAAGCCAACTGCCGATCCTCGGGCGCCCATCACAGCGCCCGCCAGGCTCAGATCATGCAACTGCCATCGACCAGCCACGGGCGCTGTGATGGGCGCGGTCACTGCTGTGCCGATGGTGCCGGCTCGGTCGCTGCTGTGCCGCCCACCGCCCATTCCGCCGCCGCCTTCTCCAAGGGCGTCGTCCCGCCCCCCCCCCCGACCACCACGCACGCCGACACCGCCGCCGCCTTTGCGACCGCCGCCGCCATCGCAGCCGGCGCCGAGGGCATGGGCGCCGAGCTGGGCGCCGAGATGGCTGCGCGGCGCGCCCTCTTCACGCAGCACATGCAGCGCGTCCTCGCCCGCGGAAGTTGAGTATGGGATTTCCACGTTCGAGTTTGAAAAATGTTGAGCCCTGTGCTCAACGGGTCGTTCTGTCGGCACCTCCGGTTGTGCTTCGTCCAAAGCTGCGCTATTTTTTTTTCGGAAATCAGTGTGACTCGGCGAATTGGAGCTTGTCTTCATAACCCAGCTCTGTGTGAAACGGCTGTGAGCCGGAGCGTGAACCAACTCACAGTTGAAAAGGTCGTGCCTGTTCATAACCAATGTTTTTTAATTCACAACCTGAACCATGTCCGAGCTCACGAGGGAAGAGTCCACGAGGGCAGCCGCGGCGGCCAAGGGGCTCGAGCGAGCGGAGGCACAGGTGGCGGAGGCGAGGGGCGAAGGTCCGCAGCCGCTCACGGCGGACGAGGCCAGGGCGGCCGCGGCGGCCGAGGGGCTCGAGCGAGCGGAGGCACAGGTGGCGGAGGCGAGGGGCGAAGGTCCGCAGCCGCTCACGGCGGACGAGGCCAGGGCGGCCGCGGCGGCCGAGGGGCTCGAGCTCGTGCCGTCAGCGAGCGCAAAAACGGGCTTCAAGGGCGTGTCCGAGCGAAGTGGCAGGTACGCAGTGCAGATCTGTGAGAATGGCAAGTATCGCTACTTGGGCATGTTCGCGACGCCGGAGGAGGCGGCCTTGTGCCACGCGAGGCACATTGGGGCGGAGCGAGCGGCGGCATGGGCAGCTGAGGCAAGGGGCAGAGGACAGCAGCCGCTCACGGCGGACGAGGTCAGGGCGGCCGCGGTGGCCGAGGGGCTCGAGCTCGTGCCGTCGTCGAGCAATAAGACGGGTTTCAGGGGCGTGTTCAATACTCGAGGCAAGTACTTTTCATCGATCAGTGAGAATGGCAAGGTGCGCCACTTTCCGTGCTGCGCGACGCCGGAGGAGGCGGCCTTGTGCTTGGCGAGGTACATAGGTCCCGAGCGAGCGGCGGCAGAGGCTGTCGAGGCGAGGGTTGCAGCGCCGCAGCCGCTCTCGGCGGACGAGGCAAGAGCTACCGCGGCGGCTGAGGGCCTCGAGCTGGTGCCGTCCTCAGGCAATGTGACTGGCTTCAAGGGTGTGTACAAGGGCAAACGCAAATACGGCGTGATGATCAGGGAGAATGGCAAGGAGCACCACCTCGGCAGATTTGCGACGCCAGAGGAGGCGGCCTTGTGCTACGCGAGGTACATAGGGCCCGAGCGAGCGGCGGCATGGGCAGCTGAGGCGAGGGTCGCAGCGCCGCAGCCGCTCACGGCGGACGAGGCCAGGGCGGCCGCGGCGGCCGAGGGGCTCGAGCTCGTGCCGTCAGCGAGCGCAAAAACGGGCTTCAGGGGCGTGAATGAGCATAGTGGCAGGTACGCAGTGACGTTCTGTGAGAATGGCAAGACGCGCTACTTGGGCATGTTCGCGACGCCGGAGGAGGCGGCCTTGTGCTACGCGAGGTACATTGGTCCCGAGCGAGCGGCGGCAGAGGCTGTCGAGGCGAGGGTTGCAGCGCCGCAGCCGCTCTCGGCGGACGAGGCCCGGGCGGCCGCGGCGGCCGAGGGGCTCGAGCTTGTGCCGTCAGCGAGCAATGAGACGGGTTTCAGGGGCGTGAAGAAGAATGGAGGCAAGTACAGAGTGGATATCAGGGAGAATGGCAAGCAGCGCTACTTGGGCAGGTTCGCGACGCCGGAGGAGGCGGCCTTGTGCTACGCGAGGAGCATTAGGGCGGATCGAGCGGCGGCTGAGGCGGCAGAAGCGAGGGTCGAAAAGCCGCAGCCACTCACGGCGGATGAGACCGGGTTGGTAAACGGGCTGCGGCGAAGCGCCGACGGGCGCGTGTGGAATGCTCTCGGAACCCAGCTTTGCGCCAAGGACGGCTGCACGAAGCCGGCGTGGCACTCGGGCATATGCGTGTCAGTGCTCGGCTACCGCCGCGATCAGAAGCCGGTGCAGATGTATACGGCCGAGCCCGCGCCCAGCTCACGCGAGCTCATGAGGCAGGCACGCGAGAAGCGCAGGCTGCCGCCCTCCGAGACGCCCAAGCTGGGCGATCGCATCCGAGGCAAGTACCAGGGGCAGATAGGCGGCCGCAACTGGTTCGATGGCGTGGTGACGGCGGTGCACGAGGACGGCACGTGCAATCTGCACTATGACGATGGCGACTTCGAAGAGCGCGTGGCGCCGCGGTTCATCAAGGTGATCGCCGAGGAGGAGATCGAGGAGGAGATTGAGGAGGAGATCGAGGAGGCGATCGAGGAGCTGGAAGAGGTGGCGGTGGAGTTGGAGGAGGTGTCGGTGGTGGAGGAGCACTCTGAGAGGCAGGGCGCCGCAGGGACATCCAACCAGCAGCGCAAGCGCAAAGTTCTGACCGACGTCGGCGCCGGGGGAATCGGCCGTCCTCGCATCGACGAGCCACCAGCCCTTGCACGCCACATTCATGACGGGTTGAACAGCCGTCGTCGGTCAAGCGAGATGCTACTCCACGCGAGGCACATTGGGGCGGAGCGAGCGGCGGCGGAGGCGGCGGAGGCGAGGGGCGACGGGCAACAGCCGCTCACGGCGGACGAGGCCAGGGCGGCCGCGGTGGCCGAGGGGCTCGAGCTCGTGCCGTCGTCGAGCCGGTACAGCGGTCAGACGGGCTTCAAGGGCGTGACCAAGCATCATGACAAGTACAAGGCGGAGGTCAGGGAGAATGGCGAGAGGCGCTACTTGGGCATATTCGCGACGCCGGAGGAGGCGGCCTTGTGCCACGCGAGGCACATTGGGGCGGAGCGAGCGGCGGCAAGGGCAGCTGAGGCGAGGGTCGCAGCGCCGCAGCCGCTCACGGCGGACGAGGCCCGGGCGGCCGCGGTAGCCGAGGGGCTCGAGCTGGTACACGCCCCAGACCCGTCCGGTCCAAACGAAGTCGAGCTGGCGGAGGCGCTCCGCTGTTGGCATGTGCTGCTTTCAGCGCTGCGTGACGACCGGCGCACGCAGCGAGCGCCGTCATTATCGTCGCCGCCTCCGCCGTCACCAGCTGCCACGACCAAACACGCCTCGCGCAAGCGGCTAGCGGCTGCCGTGGCCTGTGCAGAGGTCTTGCAGCGAGCGGTGGCGCTCCAGCCACAGCTCACGGCCGAGAGCAGTGATGACCCTGGCGCAGCTCGTTGCATCATCTGTCTCGTAGCCCTAGACTTGAGCGCGGCAAGCTCTCGAGGCGAGGCTGCATGCGGGC
This sequence comes from Chrysochromulina parva, assembly GCA_002887195.1. Lineage (NCBI taxonomy): Eukaryota > Haptophyta > Prymnesiales > Chrysochromulinaceae > Chrysochromulina > Chrysochromulina parva. The sequence continues at coordinate 7,083 of PJAB01001241.1, forward strand.
ACACTCCTTGTTGCGGCAACTACTACCACAAGCGCTGTTTGAGTCGATGGCTGCAAGGCTTTGGGGAGTCGGACGACGACCCTCTGCCCATCGAGAGAAATTGCCCGACGTGCAGGCAGGCTCTTTGTACTCGCGCACTCATCCCCTGTCTGTCTCGCCAGCGCCTTCGCTAGAGAGGGCTCGGTAGCGTATAGCTCTTACTACAACTCGTTACGTGCAGTATCGCGGCATTACGAAATGTAATGGTTCAAATCACAAAACGTGAATTTAGCCGAGCCGCTGCCAGACCCAGGTCCCAGGCTCCCAGCCTCTGCTCGACGTCGCGAGTCTTGGGGAGAAGGGTAAGTAGAAGGGAGAGGGGACACGGCGCGCGGGGCGACGAGTAGCCGGCTAGCCACCCCCCGCCCCCGTCGCTCCTGGGCTCCACCACCGCGGCTGCGCGCTACGCAGCCACCGCGCGACTGGACCCCTCGCCGGAGTCTCCAGTGGAGCGGACCCGGCACGACGTTCATCGGTTCATGCCGATTGCCGTGCCCGGCGCCGACCGAGCCCGTATTTCCGGCCGGTCATCAGTCGTGACGGAGCGGTGTGGGTGATCGGTTGAAGTATTTTCCCGTACCCCGGTAGAACGGACGTTGACCCGTACGACGTAGATCCCGCCGAGGCGTACGCCGGCGTGCCCCCACCCCGCATACTCGTCGACCCATGCTGTGTCTCTACCGTACTAACAGTACACTCTACATTACTCTACATACACCATACAGCCGAACGGCTGTACTATACCACGTACACGGTGGAGCTGTCCTATACAGGCTGTCTATGACGCGGGTTCGCCTACGGTATCGCGCGCGATTCTACAAACCGTGCCGCCCCGGGAAACAAATGAGACCTCTTGCGAGGCTTATCCCACGTGTGCCCTGGTGCATGCCCCACTGGAACGCCCCGAGGAGCTCAGATGAGCTTAGTGTGATTATTCACGCCTCGAGGTGCTCAGAGCCCCACAAAGGGCACTTCGTCGCTCGAGAAAAAGGGTGCTGGGGACACACGCCGGCTGGGTGAGCGTGAGGACACGTCCGGGATCGCTAAAAAGGAAGGCTCCCACTTCGGCAACGTCTCGCGCTGCCCCGAGCGCCCGGGCACGAGCGCGAAGCCGCGCTGCAGCTCGGGCCAGAGGGATGCGAGCGCAGCGCCCAGGTCGTCAGCGGACGCGGCCCACATCGAGATCTCTCGACGTGCAGCCACGAGCAGTCGCGCGTGCGGCTCCGCGCCCGTCTCGGCGCCCGTCTCGGGCACCTCGTAGCTTGTATAGTCGGGGGGCTGCTCGGTGGCAAACGAGAGATCCGCATAGTCCTCAGCCGGCAGCGCGAACAGAACGTCCTCAGGGCTCATCTGCGGCAACGTCCAACGGCCACTCGCGCTCCGTCGCAATGGCAAGCACAGATTCTCAGCGATGTAACCGTCGGGCGCCGTATTGGGCTTCTTGAGAGACGCATCGCGCTCGCCGTTGCCGCCGCCGCGCCCACCGTTGCCGCCGCCGCGCTCGCCGTTGCCGCCGGCCTTGGCGAAAGCACGTCCCATGTCGCCTCCTCCACCGTAGCAGGCCGGGTTGGCGGCATTGGTCGGGTTGCCATTGTGATCGCGCAGCGGGGGCGTGTACTTGAGGAGAGAGCGAGAGAGGTCACGCATCACAACGAGCGCATCTGCATCCAGTCGAGTCACAAGCGCCCAGCAAGCGTACCCGGGCGCCGGGCAATCTCGTAGCAGCACGCCATCCCCCACCTGCAACGGCATCGAAGGCGCGTGCTCGCCCGCGCCGTATCGGGCGTACGGTACGTCGACGTCCGCCGCGCCGCGTTGGGCACCGAGCGTCGCACGGCGCTGCTTCGCCTTGAGCACCCGTTGCTTAGCGATGGCTCGTGAGCGCTCCTCGGCAGCTGCCGCCGCCTCGTGCGCCGCCTTGGCCTCGTTCTCGAGCGCCGCCGCGCGCGCGGCCGCCACCGCCTCGGCCGCCGCCCTCTCGGCCGCCACCTTCATTGCTTCGGCCGCCCTCGCCTCGGCTTGTGCGCGCTCCGCCGCCTCCTTCCTCTCCGCGTTCCGACTCTCACGAGCGCGCTCTTCGGCGACTGCGCGCGCCGCCGCCGCCGCCGCCGCCGCTGCCTTCTCCGCCGCCGCCCTCTCATCCGCGAAGGCCGCGGCGGCCATGCGCCGCTCGGCCGCGGCGCGGCGAGCCGCCGCCTTTTTCGCCTCGACGTCGTCGCCTCGTCCATCGTCGTGCCCCCCTGACGGTGAGACCTCTGGCGGGGAGAGGAGCACCTGCGCAGCATCTGGCGGGGAACGCAGTAGCTCAGCGGCCGATGGAGGCGCGGTGCCTGCAAGCGAGCCCGACGCGGACCCCAACCAACGGCTCTGGACACCCTTGCCGGCAGGTGGCGTGCTCGCGGCGCCGTATTGGGCGCCACTCGGCACCGCCGCCGACGGAGACGATGCCGGCGACAGCGAAGACGCTAGCGGCGCCGGCGCTCGCTCGGGCGCCGAGTCGGGCGATGGCACAGGCGGTGGCTTGGGCGGCGGCTTGGGCGGCGGCTTGGAGACGGGTGCGTTGGCGCGGCTCTCCCGGGTGTACATGGCCACCTCCTTGGCCACCGCTGCCGCCTCCTTGGCTGCAATCTCCGCCGCCGCCGCCGCCGCTGCCTCCTTGTACGCTTGAGCCTTTTCAACGGCCGAAAGGGGCTTCGGTTTTGAAGCTGGCGCGGCGGCGGGCGCGGCGGCGGGGATGAGGGAGGCCAGCTTTGCCTTCATAGCGGCTGTGCGCTCTGCAGCCATCGCCGCCGCCTCCCTCGCCGCCTCCGCCTCCGCCTCCGCCTCCCTCGCCGCCTCCGCCTCCGCCTCCGCCTCCCTCGCCGCCTCCGCCTCCGCCGCCGCTGCGGCCGCCGCCTCCCTCGCCTTGGCCTTCGCAGCGGCTGTCACTGCCTCCTTGGCTGCCTTTGCCGCCTCCTCCCTCGCCTTTTGCTCCCTCGCCGCCTCCTCCCTGGCCGCCTCCTCCCTGGCCTTTTGCTCCCTCGCCGCTTGCTCATTTGCTGCTTGCTCCCTCGACGCCTGCTGCAAGGCCGCCTGCCTGGCTGCCCTCGCCGCCCCCTCCCTCGCCGTGGCCTCTCGCAGCGCGTCCGCCTCGCGTGCGGCCGCCTTTTCACGCGCGTCCGACTCCATCCGCGCCTCCGCTGCAGCCTCGCGCGCCAGTGCCTCCTCCGCCGCCGCCGCCGCCGCTGCTGCCACGGCGCCGTCCTGGGCGTCGCCCTCGTTATCGGCGGGAGTGCGCCCGTGCACCTTGACGAAGCACGTGGGGCATGTGCGCCGACGGAGCTTGTCCAGATGTGTCGCGACGCAGCTGCCGCAGAAGACGTGGCCGCAAGGCTGAAGCTCAGTCGGCGCCGTACCGGTACGGCGCGTCGGCTGCGTGCATAGCGGGCACGTAGCAGGGATGGCGGGCGAGGGGGCGGCGGCAGCGTTGGCGGCGGCAGTGGCGGCGGCCGTGGCGGAGGTGGCCGTGGCGGCGGCGGCAGTGGCGGCAGCAGCGTTGGTGGCGGCCGTGTTGGCGGCGGCGGCGTTGGCAGCGGCGGCAGCATCGGATGCATCGGATGCGACCACCGCAGCAGCGAGCGATGGAGCCAGCGCCGCCGCTGCCCTCGGCAGAGGCGCCACCATCCCCGGCGAGGCAAGCCCAGCCAGCACCCCTGGTGAGAGTGGAATGAGAATTGGCGGCGGGGGCGGCGGGGGCGGTGGGGGCGGCGGGTGCGGCGGCGACAATAGCGGCGGCGCCAACGACGGCACCGACGGCAGCGGCTTTGTGGATGCCCGCGGCATTGCGTATGGGGATCTGAGAGCCTCTGCCCGTGCCTCCTCCTCCGCTGCTGCCCTCGCCCTCGCCGCCTCCTCCTCCGCCTGCGCCTGTGCTTGCGCCGCCGCCGCAGCGGCCGCGGTCGCGGCGGCCCTGGCCTCTGCCGCCGCGGCGGTCGCCGCCACCGCCCTCGCCTCCGCAGCACGCGTCCGTGCCGCGCGCTCTGCGGCCGCCGCCTCGGCCGCCGCCGCCGCCGCCGCCGCCGCCTCGGCCGCTGCCGACTCGAGCTGTTCCAACGTTTTGGGCTGTGGGGACATCGGCAGGGGCCAGCCGCCGAGCGCGCCTGTACCGAGACCAGCACCAGCACCGTCCGTAGCTGCGGCGGTTGCGGCAGGGGCGGAAACGGGCATAACTGCTGTGGGCATAGCTGCCGAAGGTGTAACTGCTGTGGGGATGGCTGCCGAGGATGGAGCGAGCCGTGGCATGGCCCTCAGTTGCTCCCAGGCCGCCGCCGCCTCCGCCCTCGCCGCCGCCGCCTCCGCCTTGGCCGCCGCCGCCTCCTCGCGTGCGGCTTGCGCCTCCGCGACCGCCGCCTGTGTCGCCATCTGCGCCGCCGCCGAGGCCGCCTGCGCCGCCTGCGCCGCCGCGAGCCACTCCGAGGCCTCGTGCTGTGCAGCGTCCACCTGCCGCCTCGCCTCGCTCAAGGCAGCTTCAAGGCTGGCCGTCCGGGCCTCTCCTTCGGCCTTCGCCTGGTACGCGGCGGCTGCGAGTGAGCTGCTGTGCGCCTCGGCACTCTTGGCGGCGCGTGCCTCGACGGCTCGAACCCGCTCCTCCGCCTCCGCACGCACCGCCGCCTCCCTCGCCGTCGCCGCCGCCTCGGCCGCCGCCGCCTCCCTCGCCGCCTTCGTCTCCACCGCGAGGACGGCCCGCTCGACAGCGGCGCGCTCTCGCTCGACGGCGCCAAAGCTGAGCGCCTCCTCACGCTGGCGCGCCGCGGACGCGTGCGCCTCTTCTCGTTGTTTAAACTGGGCATGCGCCTTTTCGAGTGCCTCCCTTCCCGCCGTCTCCGCCGCTTCGAGTAGACGCAAGCGCTCGGCGGCGGTGGCCTCAGAGGCAGCGTAGAGGCGCTGGCACTGGTCGAGCTGCGTCCGGATCGTGCGCACCTCCTCGTCGCGCCGCGCCGCCTCGCTCGCCGCCGCCGCCGCCGCCGCCGCATGAGCCGCCCCGAGCTGGCGCGCCGCCTGCGCCTCCGCCTCGTGCCGCGTCGCCGCGACCGCGGCCTCGCGGGCCGCGAGCTGCTGCTCGAGCTGCGCAGCGAGCGCGACCTCACCGGCACGCTCGGCCGCCTCGCGCGCACTGCACACCGCCGCCTCCTGCGCCGCCGGCGTGCGCACGTTCCGCTCATCGTGCACTTGTTTATCACGAAGCGACGCGTACAGGCGCCGCTGCTCCTGCGCGTCAAGGTGGGCGGCGGCGAGGCTCTTGCGCAGCTCGACGACCTCCTGCATGGCGCGCACCTCCACCTCGCGCACCTTTCTCTGCAGCTCCTCCTTGTGCTTCTGCTGCTCGTCCTGCTGTCGGAGCACAGAGCTGCCCGAGGCCGCACCGAGCGCCGGCGACGGGGTGCACGCGCGCGGGAGCGACATCGTGCGGTGCAGCTGCGAGGCACTGCGGTCAAAGAGCGTCGGCCCGCGCGGCGGCGAGCGTGGCGGCGGGCTCGTCGGCGCTGCGAGCGTCTCCGGCATTCGACGGAGCTGTCCGGCCCGTGCAGTCGGCCGCGTCCAACGCAAAGAAAATCAAAATCCAGAAAAAGTCCGCAACGCTGCGGCGACACTCGGTACTTCAGTCATATCAGTTTCGTCGCGGTCCTGTGGACTGTCTCAAAGGTTGGCTCATCCGATGGCGACGATGGCGGGCGGACGGACCCGACTCTCAGGATATTACACGAGGATGTGAATCATGAAACTTGGCACTCAGTTTGTAATCAGCAGGGTATGAGGAAGGGGTGCAAATCCAGATATTAATCCCTCCCCTACCCCCTTGGGTAAAATGGAAAGAAAACGTTTCACGCGGAAGCTCGGAACGGCGTGCGACCTCCACTACCGTAGTGCCACTAGCGCTCTAGGCGCCCGCGATCGCCAGCAGCAGCGCGCGCACGGGACGGAAGCTCAACAGCCCGACCGCAGCGGCCGCGCCCAAATTATACATAAGTACCGCGTACGGGAACGCCTCCGGCTCGTCGCTGAGTGCCACGACGGCGCCACCGTGCGCGGTGGACGTGAGGGCGAGTCCCCGCACCGTTGGGTCGCGCACCCCGAGCGCATCCAGGGTCGCCTTGCCCGCGGTGATCGCGAGGAGCCCTGTGACGAACGCCGCGACCAGGCCGAGGGCGGGCGCCGTGTTGAGCAGTCGGCCGAGCTCCGGCGCGAGCGCCGTCGTGGTCGTGCGGAAGAAGAGCGCCGTGCCGAGCACCGGCGCGAGCCGCGCGAGCCGCGCCGCGCCCGCCGCGCACAGCAGCGAGACGAAGGTGCTCAGCACGGCGCTGCCCACGACCTGGAGCGATCGTGTGCGGAGGGGCTGGCGGAAGCGATAGAGCTGTGCATGCATGCATGCATGCGAGTCGACACGAGAGGACGCACCGGCCGGATGAGCCGCCGTAGAATGGAATCGGAGCATTAGGGTAATGGGGATCATTAGGGTAATGAGGATCATTAGGGTAATGAGGATCATTAGGGTAATGAGCCGCCGTAGAATGGAATCGGAGCATAAGGGTAATGGGGATCATTTGGGTAATGCGCTGCAGTAGGATGGACTCGGGTGCACACTGGTGCCATTCGGCGCTATCACCTGTGTGCAATCTGGATCAATCTGGATCAATCTGGTGCAATCTGGAGCCATTCGGGCAATCAGCGGTCCTCACCTGCAGACCAAACGAGAGCACACAGGGGCCGAGGAGGCGAGTGAGAACGCTCGCCGCGCCGCCCGGCGCCGCATACGCGCTCAGCACGGCGCCCCACCCGCGTCCACTCAGCTCGCCGAGCGCGGCGCATGCGAGCAGCGTTGCGGCCGAGCACTGAAGGAACGGGTGCACCCAGATTTGCATGCGTGCTGGGGTGCTCGTCGTCGCGAGCGCGAAGGAGCCAAGCGTCGTGCTGAGCAGGGCGAGCGTGAGGGCGAGCGCAGAGGCGCTCGCGAGGTATGCGGCACCGCCCAGCACCGCCAACGCGCCCAGCATCCGCTGCAGCGAGCGTGGAAACGGCATGTAGGCGGCGGCCGAGGGGGGGGGCGGCGCGGCGGCAGCGGGGGTGTTGAGAGGCTGTGCGACGCGGTCGTCATCGCTGGTATCGCCGCTGACCTGGAGCTTGCGTGGGGCGAACGCCGCCGCGATCATCGCCCCGGTGGCCACGGACACGAAGAACCCACCGGCGGAGAGAAGAAAGAACAAGGCGAGCTCGCGTGCGGGAAGCGACGGCATCACCAGAGGCAGCGTGATCAGGCCGGGAGCGAAGAGCGCTGCGAGCCAGCTGCGGAAGAGCCGTGCCGCGGGCTCGAAGAAGCGCGCGAGACTCTCGGCGGCCTCGGCACGCACGGCACGTACGGCCATGAGCACTGCAAAGCCCGCTAGCATGCCGACGATGGACGCAGGGAAGGAAATGCCGCCGCGTGCCATCGCGCCCCGCAAGAGTGAATGCACCACATACAAGACGACGCCGGGCGCGATGGCCGCACGCTCAATTGTCCACCACTCGAGCAGCGTCGGCTGAGGCGGCGGCTTGTGAGCGGTCACTGATGCTGCCGAAGCGACGACCACAGGCAGCGGCGCAGCTCCGCGAGCGACGAGACGCGGCGAAACGTATCGACAGCATACTGACAAATATCGACTGCGGCGTGCTGCTGTAGCTGCTGACAGCAAAGCCGTCGCTCCGTCAGCGGTGGCGAGAAGGCACAAGAGGCACCTGTACCGGGACATGCAAGATCGATCGGAGCGATCATCGGAGCCATCGGCGTACTCTTGCCGCGACCGCCTCGCGTGAACGTTAACACCATGTACAAACACGTCAGACGCGAGAACCGGTGCAACGGCACTGCGTTGAGTGTACTCATGAGCCCTTGGTGTACGATGTTTGACCCAAAGGGGTAGGGGGAGGTATTCTTTCTGGATTCACACACTATCCCCACCACCTGATGTTGAACTCAGTGATGACTCGATGTGTTGCAGCTTGCACTGACAGAATACACAATACACACCACACACCATTCATTGATTGTCGTTTATATGAACATGTAAATGCGGTTGCGGTTTTGAAGACTCTTTTAGTAAAACTCACACAACCGCGCACTACATACCGCAGCCTGCACCTCGCTCCCTCTCGTGCGCACTCGACATAACTTTCACTTACGGGTGACGCTTGCGGGTGACGGCATGCACTTGTTCGCAGAGACGCAGACTTCAGCAAACTTCAGCACTTCACATGGCAAGGCTCACAAGCAGCAAACCTTGCTGTTACTGACAGGCCCGCTGTCGCGCTGTGCCGAGCCCCCGAGCGAGGGCACTTGCGGCACTACACTTACTGCCCTGGTTCTCTGGTTCATCATGGAGAGCGATCAAGTGAGAAGAACAAGGTTTATGTAGCGCCCGAGTTGCGCACCTCAGCGCTTTACGACACCAAAGGTATGGCGACCGAGAGGCAGCGGGTAGAATGAACGGTTGCCCGCCGTGGTCGTCCACATGCTCCTCCCGACGGGGTTGGGGTAGTTGGAGAACGACGGGCTTGCTGTGCCGTTGCCGATCGGGCTTGATGATCCCATGGAGCTCGCGGTGGTCGATCCGATGGAGCTGGTGGAGGTGTTGAACTTGTCAATAGAGGAGGTTACGTTCAGCATGGCTACAGGGCGTCCGAAGCCCGTGCCAAAACTGTACCCTGTGGTCGATGGTCGGGTGGCCCGTATCCAATCTCGTGCGGAAAGCGGGGCTCGGTCTTGGGCACCTGGGTGACGGGGGGTTTGTTATCGAATTTGGGGGGGGTTGTTATCAGGATACGTATCCCATGTATCTAGCATGTATCGTGCATGTATCGTGCATGTATCTTGATGTGTCCCGTCAAGATACATCGAGATACATCGAGATACAACAAGATACATTTGT
>PJAB01001242.1:0-16059 GCA_002887195.1 Chrysochromulina parva
GACACCACACCGTCGCCGTTCTTGTCGAAGCTCTTGAACATGGCCTCGTCGATATCCGCCTTCTCGCCGCTGCGCTTCTTGAGCCCGAGCGCACGGAACGCGCGCTGAAACTCGTTGAAGCTCAGCAACCCGTCGCCGTCCGTGTCGAACTGAGAGAAGATGTTGCCCAGGTCCCACTTCTGGTACTTCTTTGTCGCTTTGGGAGCTGAGGCGTAGCCGATGCTCTTCGAAGACGTGTAGCCAGAGCCAAGCGGGTAGGCCGAAAAGCCACCCTTGATCGACTTGACGAGGGGATCTGCATAATGGGAACCTATTATGTCCGATGAGCGGCGATAGTGGCTCGAAGTCGTGGTGAATTCCTGGTTGAAGCTCATGTTGTACCTGCCGGAGAGTACGAAAGCAGAGTGCTCAGCGCAAGATAGCTGCCGCAGATCACGGCCTCCTTACTTGAACCAATGGGACGACATGGCGCTCTTAATGGCGCTCTTGTGAGGATGGAATAGATGGAACTGCGAGACCGTCAGTCACACAACACACGATGCGGCTTTGTGATCGGATTTCGGCGAAATCTGAAACGCGAAACCGAAAAACGGTGAGTAAAATGCACCTTTTCGGCGCATGCGAGGGGGCTCGCCTTCGAGGCGAAAAGCTTGTAACGACGCTGCTTTCGGAGACTTCTTTGCACTCAGACGACGAGTAAAGTACGACTTTCTTCCCTTTTTATCGAACGCACGCACGCCCCTCCTCAATGCCTCCTAAACACCTTATCCTGCGCCCTACCAGGTAGGCGGCCGATTATTTGCCTATTCATTCACACCGTTGAATTATATTCACACACCCTCGTGCGTGGTCCTCCCATATGAAAGCCTCTCGTGGCACCGTACTTGCGCAGGTTGCGCTCACGTTCACCGCCCCGATGCAGTTATTGCACCTTTCAAGTCTGCCGGCCATCGCCTTCGAAAATCGACTGCCAGTAGACGAGCTCGAGGCCAAGTACAAGTCTCCGCGCACGCCAGGCCCAAAGCCGTTCGACATTGGCCCCCAGCCTGGTGGACTGCTGAAATCGTGCACGGATGGCAAACCCCATTGTTTCTCGTCATCTCCCGAGGTATTTGAAGATAACGATCTCTTCAATGCCGACTACGGGACAACTGAGGGTTGGTTGATACCGCCATTCAAATTCGATAAGCCGGTCACTGATGCGCTCGCTGATCTCAAGGCGGTGGTCTCGGAATACCCTCCTGGTCAGCGTGGCATTGATGGCGGCGGCTTCAAGATCATCACGGAGAGCACATCCCAGGACGGCACTGCCTACATCTATGTGCAATTTGAGAGCCGTCGCCGTGGCTACATTGACGATTTCGAGATGGCGCTGCGCGGCGGGTTGGGCCAGATTCGGACCTCATCACGGCTGGGCTACCTCGACTATGGTGTCAACGCAAAACGTGTAAATTACTTCGCGGAGGCGTTGCAGGCGCGAGGGTGGAAGACTACCCCACTGCTTAGCAAGGGGCACGAGGAGTATTTCTCCCTCAACGGCATTACGGACAAGGACATGAGCGGCAGTGCTATGGTTGTGAAGGCTGACAAGGTGAAGCTGCCCTCCGGGCCTGCTTCACCCTTCTAGCTTTTGCCCACCAGCACGTCGTCCCTCGACGGCCGGGATCAGAGGTAAGGCCCAGAGGCCGGCCCTCTCGAGGTAAACGTTTTACGCTTTGTTTTCACAGCGAAGCAACATGGTCAATCCACAATCGGAATCGCTCGAGCGAAACGGGGTACACATCTACATCGTACAAGGTACATGGAACATGCACGATACCGCATGCGCGCGATGCATGATGCGATGAGAGCGCGTCCGCGTCAAAGAATCTGTGTGGCACCGCACAACCGGGGGCGTCGCAGGTCGCACCGCCACGTGGGGCGAGGTCGCTGCCGATCGGATATGAGGGGTGGTTGAATCGCAGGCAGGCCGGTGCGGGTCTCTCCACCGGCTCTCCACACTCCAGAGCCTCCTGACGTATCTATCTCTTCACTGGGGGCGGTGTCAGCACGACGACACGTCGGGAAGCGAAATCAGCGGGCCAGCTGCGCCACCGCCATAGTCCACTGGCACTCCGCCCCGCTGCGACGCGCCTCCGCCACCCTTTTGAGTGCGCTGAGTGCGCGCCCGCTGCGGTCCTTGAATGCGCTGATTGCGGCCAGTGCCGGTGTCGGCCACAGCCTTGCTGCCGTCACCGTCACCGTCGCCGTCACCGTCACCGCCCTCGCCACCGCCACGACCACGGCCCCCGCCACGGCCCCGCCACGGCCCCCGCCCGCCACGGCCCCCGCCACGGCCAGGGCCACGCCCACCGCCGCCGCCACCGCCATCGCCGCCGCCATCACCGCCACCGCCGCCGCCGCCGCCGCCGCCGCCACCATCGCCGCCGCCACCCGCGGCACCCGCGCCTCGTCCGCCCTTACCGCGTGCGCTGCCATTGCCACCGCCGCCTCGGCTTCCTCCGCCTTGCGGGGCCGGTGCGGCTCGAGGCGGAGCCACCTCTTTGCTCCTGTCGTTCTCATCGTCGTCGTCGTTCTCATCGTCGTCTTCGTTCTCATCCTCAGATGCCCCGCCACGAAGCAGTCGGCTGTCGTTCTCATCGTCAGACTCAGATGGCCCGCGAAGGGCATCGCTGTCATCATCGGATGCCCCACGGCGCAGCAGACCGTCCCAGCGTATAGGCTCGTCGTCCGAGGCATCGGACGAATCCAACTCGGGGGCTGCGACAGGGCCGGCTGCGCGAAGCTTCCCTCGGGGGCCGGGTGCGCGGGCCACACGCGAAGGTCGCGATGCCGATGGCCGCCCAGCGCTGCCGCCAGCAGTGTCGCCATCGCCGCCGTCATCGTCGCCGCCGATGGCACCGGCGCTGAATCCATCGCCATCGCCGAGCGGATCTAACAGCTGTGAAGACGCCGTGCCGAGCGGATCTAACAGCTGTGAAGACGCCGTGCTGGCGCGCGCGCCGTGCTGAGCGCGCGCGCCGGCGCGCTTGCGCCGATCGGCAGCCTCCGCGGAAGCCTCGACCCTGTGTGCGGCACGGTCCTCAGCACGGTCCTCGGCAGCCCTCGCCTTCGCCTCCGCCGCGCCCCGCGTCGCGGCCTCGCGGCCCGCGGTAGCCTCGGCTTTGGATTCCTTGACCTTGGCGTCCGCGGCTTTACGCTGCTGACGTTGCATCTCCGCATCAGCAGCCTTCTTGGAAAGAGCTGCGCTGGCGGCTGGATCTGGTGCTTGGCCGTTGGCCGGACGCCCTCCTTTGTCGCCTTTGCCGCCAACGGCCGGCGTGGGCACGGAGGTGGTCGCGACTGACGGGGTAGCACCCTCGCTAGCCCCGCCCCGCCCACTGCCCTTGGCGCCGCCCCGGGCGTTCCCCTTGCCTGTCGGAACCTCCTTGTTATTGGCATCGGTAGGGCCGCTGCCGCCGCCGCCGCCGCCCTTGCCGGCCGCGGTGACCGCTGTTGACTTTGCGTTGCCGTTTCCGTGTGCGCCGCCCCGCATGCCGCTCGCATCCTTGGTACCGCCGCCCTCCTTGCCGACGCACTCCTTGCCGCCGCCCTCCTTGCCGCCGCCCTCCTTGCCGCCGCCCCGCCCGGCAACGCCGGCCGTCTGCGCACTGGCTCCTTTGCCGCCGCCGCCCTCCTTGCCTTCTTTGCCGCCGCCGCCGCCGCCCTTGCCTCCGACTTGACCACCGTCTTTGGCCCCTCGGTCGTCCTTCTCACTGCGGTCCTTCACACTTCGGTCGTCCTTCTCACCCTTCCTGGCGCTCGTCTTTGCATCTGAATCCGCCGCAGTCCCTAGGATGCGCGCACGCGCAGCAGCATACGCTTTCATCTTCTCTTCATGGCTGAGCTCGGTGAACATGGCGCCGCCTACCAGGGGCGACGGGCGTGGTACGATCGGCGCCACGCCTGGCCGCACGGCAGTCGTACCCGCACCGCCGGCGCCGCCGGCGCCGCCAGCGCCGCCAGCGCCGCCGGCGCCGCCACAACTCCCGTCGCCGCCGCTGCTGTCGAGGCATCCGTTCTCGGCGGCTGCCTCACTTCTGGAGTTCTCGCCGACGCGCTCGGCGCCGCTGCCCGTGGTTGACGCTGCAGCTGGCGCCGCTGCGGCAGGCGCCGCTGCGGCAGGTGCCGCTGCGGCAGGTGCAGGGGCGCGCCGCAGTAGCAATTTCACCTTTGGCTCTTCCGTTTGCGGCGGTGGCGGCGGTGGCGGCGGTGGCTCGCGGATGAAAGGGCGCACTGCGTCATCCTCGTGTCGCTGCCACGCGCTCACCGCAGGCACTGGCGCGGGCGTGAACTCCTCCCCATAGCCCCTGCCATTCTCACGACGCTCATCGTACCGCTCGCGGCCGTCTAAGCGCCCGCCGTGCTGGCCGTCGTGGTCGCCGTCCCCGCTGTACCGCTCGCCACGCTCGCCGCTGTACCGCTCGCCGCTGTACCGCTCGCCGCTGCTGCGCCATGAACCGGCGCCGCCGCTTCGCAGGCGTGCGAGCCGTCTACGCTCCTCCTCGTAACGGGCGTCGTCGTTGAAGTCGTTGTATGTGCTCGGGTCGACGTACCGCCTGTCATATGGATCGGAGCAAGGGCGTGCCTGCCACCTCGGCGGTGGAGGCGCCCACCTCGGCGTCGCGTCCTCGTCCTCCTCGACATCGCCCCATGCCCCGGAGTGCGACGGACCGGAGTGGCCGCTACCGCCGCCGCCGCCGCTCGGCGTGTCGGCCCACGCGCTGCGGCCTGCCGTCGCACCAGTGAGAGGGCCGCCGCGGCACGAGTACGCTGCCGGCCGCCACTTGGTCGTGTCTTTGGTCGCGTCGGTAGCGGTGGCACACGCAGCCCCGAGCGACGTGCAGGGGGACACTCCCACCTCTCCGCCTTCGCGATCCTCGAGCTCATGCGGCATCAGCAACCGGGCGCTGCTGTAGCTCGCCGTCGCGTCGTGCCCTGCTGCCCCGTCGTACCCAGCTGCTTGATCATACCCACCTCCATCGCCGGCGCCGGCAGCAACGCAAGAGGCCGCAGCCGAGAGCGACGGCGGTGCGGGCGCAGGTGGCTCTCCGTGCTGGCCGGGCCGCAACCCGTTCTCATCGAGACCCATGGCGGCGAGCAGTGCAGCCACCTGCACCGGGATCGCTTTGCTCACCGGCTCGAGGCCCATGAGCGTGTTCGCTTGCATGATGGCCATCGCCAGTGGCATGGAGTTCGAGAGCTCGAGCTCCTCCTTGATCCTATCCACACGGTCCGAGAGCGAGGCAGACGGCGCGGGCAAAGCGCTCGGGGCGGCGGGTGCGACGACGGCGGCGTTTGCCGCCCTACCGAAGCTCGCCGGGGCCGCCGCCGGATCAGCGGCGCCGCCGCCCTGACGAACGGCGGCCCTAGTCGTCGACTGCGCCACTGATGAGGACGCTGCGCCAGTCCCTTCGGATGCCGCCGCGGGCGCATCTGCGGCGTCCCTGAAGAGCAAGTCCTCCTCGGCCTCGGCGGCCGTCTCCTCGGCCGCCGCCCTGGCAACCTCCTCAGCGCGCTTCTTAGCCGCGGCCGCCTTGGCCATCGCCTCTTCGAATTTCTTGGCAGCCTCACGCTGTGCCTCATTGGCCTCCTCCATGGCAGCGCGTGCGGCCTCCTCCTTCTGGCGCGCGGCGGCCGATGCGTGGCTCGCGGCGGCCATAACGGTCGTCTCTTCGCCCACCTGTTTGGCACCGCCCCACACAGGCCCCGAGGAGTCGACGATGGGCATCCCCATGTCGCGCTTGCTGTGCTCCTTGGCCATTGAGGGCAAATTGACCGGCTTTGGTGCTTTACGGTCCGGGATGTGGTGCGGTATGGTTGGCCGACCGAAGCGGCTCATGATCTCTCGAGCGGGGAATTCGGGGAGTCCTACCCGCGCGCGATGCAGGCGACGCGCGCACGTACGCGCGCGTGTGCGCGCTTGTAGGCAAACAATTGCGAGGCCCGATTTCACAGCCAAAGGTCGGGCGTTCGAGGAGGACAAGTGAGCGAAGCGTGGAATTTCTGGCAGGAGCGTGAAGTCCGTTGCTTTTTACGTGTTAGTGTGTTGTGAATAAAGACCGTGAAGCACGCCGCCGCCGCAGCGTCCGCACCCGGGACCGCACCCACCCATTGCAATGGGAGACGTCAATATTGACCCTTTCGCGGCCTTCGGAGCCCCACGGACGACCGCACCGCCACCCGCGACAGCGCCGCCTTCAAACGTGCCGATGGGTTCGATGCGCCAGCAGCAGATGGCCCAGCCGCAGCTCGCAATGCCCGGCGCCTTCCCTGCGACGCAGATGCCCATGGGCGGCATGGGCGGCATGGGCGGCATGGGTGGAATGGGCGGCATGGGTGGAATGGGCGGCATGGCTGGTATGGGCGGCATGGCTGGTATGGGCGGCATGGGCGGAATGCAGCAGCCCATGGGGTTCGCACCGCAGCAGCAGATGGGCGCATACGACATGTCATCCCTCGAAGCGTCGCTCGGCATGGGGCCGCCACCCCCGCCACCGCCGTCATCCTTCCCTGATCCCTTTGCGCCGCCGCCGCCGTCGGCCTTCCCTGGCTCCGATCCCTTTTCGCCGACGCCGGCGCGCCCTGCCGCCGATCCATTTGCATCGGACCCCTTCGCCCCGCCGCCGCCACCGCCGCCAGCAGACCCCTTCGCGGCGAATGATCCGTTCAGTAACCCGATGGCTCCTCCTCCTCCTCCTCCGCCGCCGCCGCCCGAGGAGGAGGAGGCGGAGGTCCCGGGAGAGGCGCCCAAGGAGAAGGCGCTCGACACGGAATCGTATGGCAGCGGCGAGAAGAAGCCCACGGTGCTCTCCCGCCAGGACACGTTCAAGTACCTCGAAGAGCTCACCAATGGCAATTCGCAGCAGAAAATAGACGCGGCGCGTGCACTCAAGTCGCTCGCCTTCAACGCGAACGCCGAGTACAAGGACGGCCTGCTCAAGGGTGGTGTGACGCGCCTGCTCATGGTCATGGTGACCGATAATGAGTCGACGCCCGCTCTCGAGCAAGCGACCAGCTGCATGTACTCGCTCGCGCGTGAGCACCTCGAGTCCAAGAACTCCCTCGTCAAGGCGGGCGCGCTCAAGAACCTGGCTGTGCTCCTGAACCATGAGTCGAAGCAGTGCCAACTGAACAGCTGCGCCACGCTCTACGCCATCTCGTGCGCGGGTCGCGACACGTGCAAGGCCCTCGCGGCGTACAAGCCGCTCAACCAGCTCATGCGCCTCGTCAATCCCCCGACGCCGCGCACGCCGCAGGACGATCAGCTCCAGCTCTTTGCGGCGCTGCTCATCGTGAACCTGCTCCACGTGAGTGGGATCACGACCAAGCGCGAGCGTGCCCAGATCAACGACTCGCTCATCCGCGCGTACGACGACGCGACCGAGTCGCAGGTACGCGAGACCATCGGGGTTGGGCTCAAGGGGAATGATTGCATGCTGATTGCATGCTGATTGCATGCTGATTGCATGCTGATTGCATGCTGATTGCATGCTGATTGCATGCTGATGGCCTCCCTCATCAGGTACGTGAGACCATCGGGGTTGGACTCAAGCGCATCGCCGAGATGAACTCGGCAATCAACCGTGGCATTCACAAGGTCACCAAGCGGCTCGGGGCGTACTTCGGCAGCAGCTCCGAAACCGCGAAACCGCCGTCGCGCGGCGCCGGCAGTGGCTTTGGCAGCGGCGGTCGGATGAATGACCAGTGGGATGAATGACGGACCCAGCGGCATGGCCCACACAGCTGACGGACCCCGCGGCGACATCTGACTGACCCTGGCGCAGCGGACGGATCCGGACGAGCTGCGCGGGAGAATGTATGTGGGGTGGGAATGGCGTGCGTGGTGGGGCAGTGCGTGAATGGCGCAAGGCATCTGAAAATGGGGGGGGGGGCGGTCAACACAGCAACGGCCATGGGAGAGACGCCACGGGACGTGTCAGCGGCTCAGCGCAGCAGTCCCCTCCCCACTCAGCTGGCAACGAGGCATGCGTGCGTGACATTGTGCTAACAAAGGGTAGGCGCGCCGCAGGTGTGCTGTTCCCAGGGCTGCACGCGCGGTCGTGGTGTGGGGAAATCTCAGTGTTTGCTCGTCGGTGTGCTGGCGGTTTGAGCACGATCGGATCCACGGCGCGGTTAAAACCTAGCGCACGAAATTGTCGTTTGTCGATTAGTTATAATATTCCTCGCTAACGCCGAATAAAACACGTAACACCCGATCTTTTTCAGTACATCAGTGAAAGATTGCCGTGCCCATGAGCCATGTTATCAGTTATTCCGCTCACATCTGGAGGGTGGCGACGTCGCGACCACGCGGTGCGTCCGGCGCGCGCGGCAACGCAAAACTCTATAAACTGAAAATCAGATATGCACAAGCGCGTTCTGGAGGTGCCGTGGCCCGTGCACGTGCACTCACTTGATCCCTCGCTCCCTTGGGTCGTACGCCCTGGCGCTCGTGGCCTTGCCTGTGGGCTTCCACGGCAGCGGTGGCGGTGCCTTGGCCGCCTCCGCCTCGAACCGCTGGGAGCGCGCCTGGTGCAGCCAGTCGACGCGCTTCATCGCAGCGGCTACGGCGTCGTCGTGCAACCGAACAGCTTTGGGCGAGGACGCGCGCTTCGGGGAGGCCGAGCGCCTGTCGCCCTCGGAGAGGAAGACATTGGCGCGCTTGGGCAGGACAGTAGCCGACGAGGAGCGTGCCAGAGCGTGCACATGCTTCCACTGTGCCTCTACTGCCTCCGAGTGGCGCATCTCGCGCTCCGCTTGCTGCTTCAACATGTGGACCGATTGCTCCTGGGCTCGCGAGCGCTCGGCCTGGAGGGCGAGCTGGCGCTCGGCATGGCGCTCGTGCTGCTGCTCGGCGGCGCGCTCGATCGTGCGCGCGTGCAGCTCTGCTTCACGGAGGCGACGAGCCGCCAGCTCGGACTCACGCAGCTTGGCGGCGGCGGTGGCGGCGGCGGCGGCAGCGGCAGCGTTCTGTGAGCTTCGGAGCATGCCCTCATCGAGATCTCGTACGAGCTCGGCAAACTCGCTCAGGTCCATCTGGCCGTCGGGCGTGTCGTCGTACCGCGCGAGCACCGCCGCCGTCCCCGGGCCCGACAGGTCAATGCCGTAGTGATGCAGCGCTTCGTGCAGCTCGGCACGATCGATGAAGCCACTGTGGTCCGCGTCGAAGCGGTCGAAGGCCTGCACCACTCGCACGGGCACGCGCGCCGGCAGCTTCTGCTGCTGCGGCGGCGCTGGCGGTGCGGGCGGGAGCACCTGCGGACGTGTAGCGGGCGTGGCCCCAGCCCTCGGCAGAGGGGGCACCCCGGCCAGGTTTGTGTAGCTCTCCCACTCCTGAGCTAAGCGCTGCGCCCTCATGTACTCCTGCTGTAACCACTGCGGCGTCCCCGATGGCGCTGGGGCAGCAGGGGCCGGTGCATCCCTCGTGGCTCGGTAGGCAGCTACGCGCGCCGCCAGCCCCTCGATGCCATCGCCCCCGCCCGGGGCGCTTGTAACGGCGCTTTGCCCGCGAGGGGTTTCGAGACTCTTCGTGACGGGCTGGGGAACCTTGCCCAAGGTCTGTTCCGCCCACCGCTCGGCCGCCTGCCGGAAGGCGGCTGGTGGCGACGGTGCACCACTCGGCAGCCGTGCCGGAGGGCCGCCGGCAGCGGCTGCGTGGAAAGCTGCCTGGGCCGCCTCTGCGGCAGTCGGGTCGTTGTTGCTGATGGCCGCGGCGGCGAGCGCCAGCTGCCGGCGCATCTCAGACACTCGATCCTCCAGAAAGGTGACGTACCACGAGACGGCCACATGCTGCCCATCCTCGAGCTCGGCGACCGACGCCACCTGCGCCGCGCATCGCTCGACGTAGGCACTCATTGAGAGCGTGGAGGCGCGCAGCGCCGAGTTCTGCTGCATGAGTGCCGCGACCCTGCTGTCACGCGCGGCCGCCTCGTCCGCGGTGACTTTCGCTTCTTGCATGCGCCGCCTCTCCTCCTCATGAAGCGCGAGCTCCTCCTCATGAGTCACGTGCCGCCAGACAGCGAGCGCGGCCGCAAGAACCACGCGCCGTTTCTTGTGCGCCTGCTGCACGCTCAGCGCACCAAACTTGTTCAGCCGCGCGCCCTCCTTCCACCGATTCCAGCCCCGGCTCAGGCGGCGACGTCGCATGTGGCCGACCGAGTTGCGTAATGATTGGAGCGCGGCCCGGCGCGATCGCACGTACTGCTGCCAAGTCCGGAGTCCTTTGGCACGCTTGGCGCCCCTCATCAGGCGAAAGCACCGATCGAGCTGCGCAAACGCCGCGCGCCGCGCGTGCACGACATCTTGCCACTGACGGAGCGCGCGCGCCTGCTCCCGCATCAGCATTTGAGCGCCCATCCGCTGCGCCATCGACATCTGCGCGCCTCGGAACCACGAGAGGAAGCCCATGGACAGCTTCCGATTGCGTATGTGCGACACGCACCGCCGCAGCCGGCCCATGGCCATGGACATCGAGTTTGCCTTCTCTTGCCATGTTCGCAGCGCTCGCGCACGCTGCATCCACAGCAGCTGGCGCGCCGCTCGCGCGCAGAACGCGATCTCGTCTCGGAACTCAAGCCAACATCGCAGCGCCGTAGCAAGCTCGCGGCTGCGGAAACCCGCCACGCCGCCCCGCAGCAGCCGCATTGCCTCCGCGCTCTCGCTCACGTACGCCTTCCAGCTGTTCCAAGCCGCTGCCCGCTTGGCATGCATCATGCGCGAGACCGAGCGCCGCAGCTCATACATCTTTGCGGCGCGCGTCTCCACGTAATCAACCCACGAGTTCCATCCGAGGACGCGACGCCGACTAATCAGCCGGCGGCTACACTTGTGGAGCATCCCCATGGCGCTCTTGCGTGCGACCGCGTACTCGGCCCATGACGTCCAGCCGAGCGCAAGACCTCGTTTGAAGAGGCGCCGTCCGGACTTGTCAAGAGCAGCGAGCATGCCCGCTCGGCTGCTCGAGAAGGTCTGCCAAGTCATCCAGCCGAGAGCGAGCCGCCGATGGAAGAGGCGCAGGCCCGCTTGGCGCAGCTGCCCGAGTGCCTGCTCGCGCGCCGCCGACGTCTCCTTCCACGTCAGCCAGCACATCGACACGCCGCGCTTGAGGAGCCGCATGGCCACCTTTCGTTTGGTGGCAGCCGTCACGGCGCGCTCCGTCGCCACCTCGACCCACGTGGCAAAGCCGCTGTACAGACTCCGGGCGATCAGTCGCATCAAGGAGCGTCGCATCTGCACTCGCTGGGACGCCAGCTGCGACGCCGCCTCGCACCACGTGTGCCATCCCCGTGCGAGCTTGAGATTCAAGAAGCGCGCGAGGCACTGGCCCAGCTGCGCGAGGGCCGCGTGGCGTTCGAGAGCAAACTCGAGCCACATGTGCCAACCGATGGGCAGGCCCTTGTTAAGAAGCATGCGCGCACACTGACCGAGCTGCTTGAGGGCCGCGCGGCGCCGTGTGGAGGTTTGGTGCCAGCGGAGCCAGCCCGCGTACAGGCGCCGATTGAACATGATGCCCACGCAGTGCCGCAGCTTGGCAAGAGCGGCGACGCCAGTGAGGCTATTCTCGGACCAGGCGTGCCACGCCTGGCTCAGGTCGCGGTTGCGGAGGCTCGCAACGCCACGCCCGAGCCTGGCGAGTTGGGTGGAGCGCTCCGTCGCCATCTCGACCCACGTGTGCCATCCGCGGAAGAGAGCGCCATTGTACAGGCGGGAGATGACCTGCTGTGCCGCCGTGAGGCTCGCGTTGCGCTCGAGCGTGTATTCGACCCACGTGCGCCATGCCATGGCCATCTTGTGCCCACGTGCGCCACGCCGCAGGGTCGCGACGCTCTGCTCGAGCCGACCGAGCTTCGCAGCGATCTCGGTGGCCATCTCGGCCCAGCTCCGCCACGAGATTGCAATCTGCCGTCGGATGAGCTGAAGGGCCGCTCCGCGGAGCAAGGCGAGCGCGGACAGCCGGGCCGCCACGACGCTAGTGAGCTGCCGCCACGCACGCGCCTTCTGCACACCTATGAACTGCTTGATCACAATGAGCTGCACTGCGAGCGTCTGCGCGTACTCCGCAGCGTCCTCCGCGTACTGCATCCAGGTGAGCAAGGCTCGCAGCACGGACGCGCTCGACCATCTGGCTACCCACGATCGCCACCTCTTCATCTGCCTCGTGTGATGCCGCCATGGCTCCCAGCCAGCCAGCAGCTGCTTGTGCACGAGGCGCGCCACCGCCCGCCGCAGGGCCAGCAGGGACTCGCCCTCCTCCTTCCAAGCACGCAGCGCACCGCCCACCGCCCGGTGCAGCCACGAGCCCATCACCCTCTGCACCACGCTCAGCACGGCCACGTGCGCCTCGGTCGCCGAGCGCCACGTCATCAGCGAGCGCGTCATCGCCGAGTTCAGCATGCGGTTGAGCACCGCGCGGCCGGTCGCGTCGTGCTGAGCAGCGTTGAGGATCGAACGGAAGGCTTTGGCGAGGCCCGCGTGATGCAACTGGCTCGCCGCTTTTCCGAGCCGTTCGAGCCACTCGGCGCGCTCTTCCACATAGTCCCGCCACGTGTTCCAGCCCACACGCAGAAAGCGGCCAAATAGCGAGCACGTTGAGTGCCAAAGGCTGGCAAGCGACGCGTTGAGCTCGTGGACGTAGGCACGCCACGTATTGATGGCGATGAGCGAGTGCCGATGCAAGAGTCTGCCCACTGCTTGGTGGATGGCCGCAAGCGCCGCGGAGTGCCCCTCAGCCACCTCGCGCCACTGGCGGAGGGCCCTGGCGTGCACCTGCCGCATCATGCGCACGATGACCACGTGCTTGGCGGCAGCGTGCCGTGCCTCCTCCGCCCACCGCTCGAGGCAAGCCACCACCTGACCCTTGCTCCAGCGACCGACGGCGATGCGAAGCTGCCAAAGCATGGTTGCACGTTCATTGGCTTGCGCGCGCCATCCCAGGAGCGCGCTCGTCTGCTCTCGCATCACTATCCGTGCGCACAGGCGAACGGCATTCGACATCTGCGCGCCTTCACGCCACGAGAGGAAGCCCATGGCCAGCTTCCGATTGCGCATGTGCGACACGCACCGCCGGAGTTGCTCCATCGTCGCCGACGCAGCGGCTGCCGTCGCTTGCCACGTGCGCAGAGCCTGCGCTTGCTTCGTCCCCAGCAGCTGGGACACGCACCGCCGGAGTTGCTCCATCGTCGCCGACGCAGCAGAGGCCGTCGCATGCCACGTGCGCAGAGCCTGCGCTTGCTTCGTCCCCATCAGCTGGCGCGCCGCTCGCTGGCCGACCGCAATCTCATCCCCGCAGATGCGCCAACAGCGAAGCGCAGCAGCGAGTTCGCGCTTGATCAAAGCGCCCACGCCGCCCCGCAACAGCCGCATCGCCTCCGCGCTCTCGCTCACGTACGCCTTCCAGCTGTTCCAAGCCGCCGCGCGCTCGCGAAACGTCAGGCGCAACACCATGCGCCGCAGCTGCTCCATCTTTGCGGCGCGCGTCTCCACGTAATCAACCCACGAGTTCCATCCGAGGACGCGACGCCGATTAATCAGCCGGCGGCTACACTTGTGGAGCATCCCCATGGCGCTCTTGCGTGCGACCGCGTACTCGGCCCATGACGTCCAGCCGAGCGCAAGACGCTGGTTGAAGAGCTTGACGCCGCACATGCGTAAAGTCTCCATCGCTTGGGCGTGGAGCGCCGCGAATCGGACCCAGACGTGCCACCCAACCGCGAGCCGCGAATTGAGCATCTTGGCGCTGCACTTGCTCATCGCGGCCAGGGTCTTGGCACGGAGCGCCGCAAACACGCTCCATGTAAGCCACCCGACCGCGAGCTGCCCGTTGATGAGCCGTGCCATCGAGTGCGCGAGCATGGCCATCGACGACGCGAGCTGCCCCGCCGCATCGCTCCACGTGTCAAAGGCGATCGCAAGCTCGCGATGGACGAGCCGTTTGAGGCCACGCCGGAGCATGACCCCGAGCTCCCATGCATCGACCCACCGTCGGAGCGCCGCGCCCGTCTGGCGGTGCACCAGTCGCGCGGCGGCTCCCCTCAGGTGCGACATCTGTCCCGCGCGCTCCATGGCCATCTCCGCCCAGGCATTCCATGCTCGCGAGCAGTGGGCGTTGCGGAAGCGGCCGACTGCGGTGTGGAGCGTGTCGAGGGCTTTGGCCTTGTGGAGGGCAAAGGCGGACCACGCATTCCATACCAGGAGCACGGCGCGGTCGCGGAGGGCGGACATACCCTGGCGCAGCCGCGCGAGCGCCCGCGTGCGCGCCTCGACCGACTCACACCAGCTGTGGAATGCGCGCGCCGTCTGACCGTGGAGCATCGTGCGTGCATGCGCCTCGAGGAGCGCGAGGGCATCTCGGACTAGGGCGTGTGCATGGACGAGCTGGCGCCACGCGCGCGCGAGTCTCAGCCCAAGCATCTGGCGGAGCACATGGCGCTTGAGCACACGCTCGCGCACGACCTCGAGCCATGTGCGCAGGGCAGCCGCCTGCCCCGAGTGCACGAACGCAGCGATGGCTCGCCGGCGCAATTGATAGTTGTCCTCGTATGCAGCCGAGCGCCATGAGTTGAAGGCCGCCCGGCTCGCACGTTGCGAATCGAATAAGGCGAGCAGGAGCCGACGCGGGCCGCGCCGGGCCGGGCGGAGCGACCCATCCGCGATGCGCGCGCTCCACACACGTAGCGCAGCGCGCATCTCGTGCGGTGCGAGTGCGCGGCGCGCGAGGAAGAGTGTGAGCTCAATGCCCATCAGGCCGTACGTGGTGGTGCGCCACGCGCCGAGGGAGTGCGTGGCGCGCGCGCCGAGCACGTGCAGCAGCTGCGCGCGCAGCAGCCGCCGCCGCGCCAGCCACCGCTCCGTGTTCTCCACGAGCACCCTCCAGCTTCGCATCAGCGAGCGCGTCTGCTCGTGCTCGATCGCTGCGATGAGAAGTCCACGAAGTCGTGAGCCACCGAAGCGCTCGAGGGGCACGTATGCGCGCCAGCGCGCAAACAGCCCGCGCACCGTGTGCCGCGACTGCGCCGCCAGGCTGAGCGCACGGTCGGCGCTCGCGAGGCTCAGGCTCAGAGACGAAGGCGCCGGGCGCACGCCAACCTCAAAAGGGCTCCCGCTCAGATGATGCTCCCCCAGCCGGATGGCGAGCTTGTACCGGCCCGACGAGGCCGTCAGGTAGCGGATCGTGTAAGAGCCGTCCTGGTGATCTGTGATGGCCACCTCTGCGCGACCGGGGCCGCTGATTGAGACCACCCACGGAGTGTCGCCGGTGCGCACGGGCTGGCCGAGATGACTGCGCGCGACGAGCGTCAACCGGGCGGGGAAGCCGGCGACTGCGCGCGTGAGCCCCACACCGCCGACCAGCGATGAAAAGGGAGACGCCGTCACTGGCGCAGCATCGCCGCCCTCGCCGACTATGTGGTCCGTCCGCCGCCACAAATCGCTCATGCTCTGACGCTCCGGCACGAGACGCGGCGGCAGCGGCGGCGGCAGACCCCCGGTATTGAGTTTGCTGCTGTAGGCTCTTCGAACAGATTCTTCGAAAGGATCGATGATATGCTGGCGCATCGTCGGTGGGCTGTTCGCGCGTTCATGCGGCGGGCTGCTGTCCCTGGTACGCATTGGGCTGGCGCCGCGACTTGCGTAGCCCGCGCTGTACTTTGCTGCTTTGGCGCCGTATCCAGAGTTGAAGCCTAGTTGGTAATGGTTGACTTGCGGCACAGTGTGGACGCCGGAGGCGCAGCGCATGGGCGTAGGCATCCCAGCCCTTTAGGCCGCGAAGGCGGGCGCAGTGCTGGCGCCTGTCGGCCGCGGCGCCTGTGTATTGAGGCGTCGTCGACAGACAGAGCACGCCGAGAACAAGACGGCGAGGATTTTGTCGTTTCGCAAGACAAGTTTGACTTGACTTGCCTTGTCGTTTCGGGCCCTCGAGTGGCACTCTGGTTCGAATGCGCGTTTTCGCCTCCGACTGTACGGTCCAAAACATGTGGAAGTGTCCATGCTGCGAGAGTGAAGGCTCAGTGTAAGTGTCCA
>PJAB01001243.1:0-16048 GCA_002887195.1 Chrysochromulina parva
TGCCGGGCGAGCTGGGCTTTCAGCCATTTCGCGCTCACGAGCGCAATATCGCCGCGTCCGAGCACCTCCGCCAGATCGCTGTCGAGCGCACTCAACTCGCGCTTCACCTCGGGGTCGATGTCGACGAGCTTGCGCGTAGAGCGGCGCTTGCGACGCGACGGCCTGCAGCAGGCTCCGAAGGGCCGAATAGCGTCGTCGTCGTCGTCGATGTCGTCGAGGTTGGTGTCGTCCCCGTTTTCCAAGGCATCAGGCCGCGTGGGGCCCATTGAGTGGCGGTGCGCCGGCGGCGGCGCCAAGTGAGAGGCAGCGGCAGACTCTGGCTTGAGCGTCGGCAGCTCAACCTGTGTGGGCGTTTCTGGGATTGTCTGTTTCGCAGCCGCCTGCACAGTGCGCGCGCTTGAAAGCGCATGCGCGGGAACGCTCGACGGTCCCGATGAAAGCGGCCCACGCGGCGAGAAGGCCAGCACAATCGCGTTCAGCATGGAGTTGCCGACCTCGAGGATCGAGTTGTTGGTCTCAATCGTCGCCTCTGCCGGCATCGCCTCTGCCTTCGTCGTCACTTCGGCCATCTCCATTTTGTGTTCTTAACACAAAAAATGTCCAAAATACTTCGTCCGTCGTGATGGGCGCATGGTGTAAAACAGAAGAATTACTATCACATGTAGTACGTTGCACAGTCTGTTACGGCGGGAAGACCAACTTTTTGATGGACACGTCCTCATTCGCCGCGACACCCATCTCCACCACCGCCCACTCCTCCTCGGTGCCGCTGCCGCTGCGCTACGGATCGGCCGTCAATCACGCCCTCCGGCGTGGCGACTACCGCTCCTTTACATTCAAGCTACCGGCGCACTATCCCGAGCTGAGGCTCTCCGTCGTGTGCGAGACCGGTTCCGTGTGCCTGTACGCGAGCAATTGCTCGGCGCGGCCCGACCCGCGCAACTGCCAGTGGACGCTCTTGGTGGACTCTCAGAAGAGTAAGCTCGGCTCGCTTGTGGTTCGTACCAACGAGCACCACTTTGTCGGCGGGCTCTACCATGTCGGACTGTACTCGGTGACCGACTCGGAGTTCTCCATCGGCTGCTTCCCGACGCCGGCGAGCGCGAGCGACAAGCTGCGAGCGAGCACGCGGCAGCGGCAGCGCACGAGCCCGGCGGCCTTCAGTCCGCGGCCGCAGTCACGGCTGCACACGAAGCCCTTTGTGGATGCGGGCCTCCTGGAGGAGCTGTGCGCCGCGCGCGGGCTGCTCGTGGGGTTCGGAGCGACGGCACCACCGGCCAGCTCGCCGCCGGCGCCATCGTCGGCACGGCCCTTCACCTCTTTCGCAGGCTCGCTGAGCGCCTCGCAGCAGCTGCCCGGCGCGGCTCGAGTCGCTCGAGTGCGCACCCCGCCCGGCGTGCCGCTCGTGGGCGCGACCCTACCGAGAGTGTCGTAGGTAGACGAGTTCTGATCTAATGAATCGTGACCCTACAGTTTTAATTTTCATGCACGTTCAGCGGTTCGGCGGTTACATGTACGCGGTCGTTTCATTCACAGACGACTCGACGCCGTTGTGCAAGAGAAGGTCGCCTCGCAAGGCGGGTGTTGCTGCTGCTGCTGCTGCTCCGCGAGGACCCGGCCGGCCGTCGCTGATAGCTTCGGCGCGATGGTCAAGTCGGGCGAGGTGATCTGGGAACAGCCCAAGGAGAACCCCAAGTCGACCGGCCGCCCGTCGCCGCGCTCTGGCCACACTATCACGTGCCTGAACGAGAAGGCCTACTTCTTCGGCGGCTGCGGCGTGGAGAACGGGGCGCCGAGCGTCTTCAACGACATGTACCTGCTGCACATTTCGGAGCAATTTCGATTTCAGAAGATCGACGCGTTGGGCGACGTGCCCTCGCCGCGCTGGCGCCACACCGCCACGCTGTTGCCCGACAACAACTCGATCTTCGTCTTCGGCGGCCTGTGCAAGGGCAAGAGGTACAACGACAGCCACATCTTCGATGTGGCGCGGCAGGAATGGCGCCCGGCGGAGGTGGCCGGCACGCCGCCGCACCCGCGCTCGCACCACACGGCCACCCTCGTCGAGTTTGACGAAGAGGAGGACGGCGACGCCGAGAAGAAGGTCTTCATCATCGGCGGCTACGGCGGGCACGGCTCGTCGCGTGACTTCTCGATGGACGTGCACGCCTTCGACCTGGACCACTGGACCTGGTCCGCGATCACGCGCATCAAGGGCCCCGCGCCCAAGCCGCGTGGCGACCACACCGTGAGCGTCGCAGGCAACCTGCTGATCCTGTCCGGTGGGCGCGGCTCGTCGACGTCCAAGCCCGCCTTCAGCGGCTACTTTGACGACGTCCACGTGCTTGACCTGGGCAAGCAGGAGTGGATTCGGCCGCCCGGACTGGGCGAGGGCGACTCGCTGCCCATGTGGCCCGGGCTTCCGTCGGGCACCCTGTGGAACCACGCCGCCCTGTGCGTCGAGTCCGTGCCCTCGTTCCGCATGTTCGTCTTCGGTGGCCAGAAGGCCGAGTTCTCCTACTCGGATGAGCTCCACATTTTGGACACGGGACGCATGCAGTTCACTCAGGTGAACTTCGCGCCGGAGGGGAAGGAGAGACCGAGCGCGCGCGAGGACTGCGGCATCGCATACGACACGAAGTCGTGCAGGCTCGTCTTCTTCGGCGGCTGGAAGCAAGGATGGACGGACGACCTCTGGTGCCTCAACGTGGCCGGCGTCGTCGGCCCGCCGTACGCCGTGCAGTCGATCGGGCCGACGACGGGTCCGATCACGGGCAACACGCCCATTTCGATCCACGGCATCGGCTTCATCGATGGCAAGCAGTGGGATGTCAGGTTCACAGACGGCCGTCGCGAGGCGACTGTGCCCGGCAAGTTCATCAGCCCGACCGAGCTCCAGTGCAACACGCCCTCCTTTGAAAAGTTCGGCCCGCTCGAGGTGATGGTGCGCGTGGCAATCAAGGGCGACCCGTTCACCGTCAACAAGGCGATGTTCACCTTCTTCGTGAACACCAAGGCCGCCAAGTGTATGGCCTTTGGCCCCGGCCTGCTGCCGACCGCTGGCAAGGCGGGCCGCAAGGTGGCCTTCATCATGCAGGCGAAGGACTCGACTGGAAAGATGCGCACGTCCGGCGACGACGCGATCAAGGTGCACGTGGGCACGACGCCGGCGCTCCTCGAGGCGGTCCCTGTGCACATTCACGACTTCAAGGACGGCAACTACAAGATCACGTACCAGCCGCCCACGACGGGCAAGTATGAGATCGCGGTCACGCTCGATGAGAACGCCTTCGACACGGACGATACGTACCTTCACATCCGCGGCTCGCCCTTCACAGTCTCGATCGAGGACTCGTGGAAGGAGAGCGCCGTCGCGGGCGCCGCGCCGGCCGCCAAGGACCGTGTCAAGGTCTGGGCGATCGGCAAGAAGCTCTACGTGTTGCCCGAGGAGAAGGGGGACGAGGAGGAGGAGGAGGAGGAGGAGGAGGACGAGGAGAAGCCCGCGGCGCCGGCGGCGCCGCCCGCAGCAGTCGAGCCGCCGCCCGCCGCCGCCGAGGAGCCCTCGGGCTCGGCCCCCCCGAGCCGCCCCCAGTCGGCCGCCGCCCCTCCCGCCGCCGCCGCCGAGGGCGAGGCCGCCCCCCCGCCTGCCGAGGGCGACGCTGCCCCGCCGGCGGCTGAAGGCGAGGCTGCCGCGCCGGCGGCCGAGGCGCCGCCCGCGGAGGCCGCGCCGCCGCCGCCTGCCGCGCCGGCTGCGCCGCCGCCGCCCCCTGCGAAGAAGGAGCGCAAGCCTCGCCCGGTGCAGGCCCCTCCGGAGCAGCTGGCGATGCTCGACATCGAGTCGGCCACGTGGTCGATCATCCCAGGGGCGCCCGAGCTCATGCCCGATCTGGACGCGATCGAGAAGGACCAGATGAAGCTGCTCAAAAAGGCCGGCGTGCCCGAGGCGACTGCCGAGGCTCTACTCAACCCATTCAAGCGTGTCGACTTTGCGAAGCTCGGCGCCACCGGCGAGGTGCCCGCGCCGCGCAAGTTGCCCAAGTTTGAGATCACCAAGGAGGGGTGCTACATGTACGGCGGCAAGAACAAGGACGGCGAAACGTTCGATGAGGTGTACGCGATCAAGCTGCCCGAGCTAAGCTTCCGATGCGTGCACCGCGCCGAGCCCATCAACAAGCTGGCGGCCGACGGCGCCCAGGCCACCTTTTGCGCGGGCAAGCTGATCCGCATCTCCTCGGCAACGCAAGGGCTGCTCGACCTCGTGCAGGAGATCGACATTGCCGAGATCGCGGACACGACGGACCACTTTGCGAACACGATGATCACGGACATGCGCACCCGGCTGACCGCCATCACGAAGACGGTCGACCACATCGCGTCCGGCATGGACGCCTCCCCGGATCCGAACGACTTCGAGGGGCTGCGCGCGGCCATGGCGCGCATCTACGACATCAGCACCAAGGGCGACTACATTGAGTACGAGCTCGACTCGCTGCAGGACCTGTCCGCGTACCTGATGACGACGGGCGAGAGCGGCCCGGTGCCCGCGGCCCAGAAGAAGATCGAGCAGCTCAAGGAGTCGTGGAGCGCAGCCAAGAAGAAGAAGCCCGTGCTCACCAAGACGCTCAAGCCGCTGCGCGACTCGCACGGCGCGCGCATCGAGGGCGAGATCAAGACGTTCCAAGGGGAGGTCGAGGCGCACAAGAAGGTCTTCGAGAAGGAGTCCGTCTTCATGTACGAGACGGGCAACCTCGCCGCGTACGAGCGCATGGACGCGATGCACATCGACCTCGTCGACCTCGAAAAGGGCACGCAGCGCTTCTACGAGCTGGCGGTGCTCTTCGACTTCCCCGACCTCGTGGCCAAGACGGACGAGATGGTCAAGTCGATGCGCAAGGACCTGATCCTGATCAAGAAGCTGTGGGACCTGGTCGCGCTCGTGATGACCACGCTCGCCGAGTTCAAGGAGACGCTCTGGACGGCCATCAACGTCGGGCTCATGGACGAGGAGTCGAAGACACTCGCCAAGACCATCAAGGCGCTCGACAAGCGGCTGCGCGACTTCGATGCGTTCACGGGGATCGACACGCTGCTCAAGAACTTCATGGTGACGCTCCCGTGCGTCGCGGACCTTCGCTCGCCTTCGATGCGCGATCGTCACTGGGCGCTGCTCATGAAGATCACCGGCAAGACCTTCGAGATGGGCGACAAGTTCAAGCTGGCCGATCTGCTCGCGCTCGAGCTGCACCGGTTCGTCGACGACGTCGGCGAGGTGGTCGATCGGGCCACCAAGGAGGACAAGATGGAGCAGACGCTCGCCAAGCTCGCGAACACGTGGAAGTCGATCGAGTTCGTCTTCCAGCAGCACCGTGAGAGCGACGTACACCTAATCTCGATGAAGGAGGAGGACTTCGAGTGCCTCGAGGACAACCAGCTCGTGGTGCAGGGCATGATGGCGTCCAAGTACCTGGCCACCTTCGAGGCGGAGGTGACCGGCTGGCAGAAGAAGCTCGGCAACATCTCGGACGTGCTCGCGCAGATGACCGAGGTGCAGCGAAAGTGGGCGTACCTCGAGACCCTCTTCATCGGCTCCGAGGAGGTGAAGAAGGAGCTGCCCGAGTCGACCAAGGTCTTCGAGGGCATCGACAAGTCCTTCAAGGTCTGCCTGAAGAAGATCCACGATGCGAAGAACTGCGTGCTCGCCACCTCCGGCCCGTCGTCGGAGGGGCAGATGAAGACGCTCGAGGTGCTCGCGAAGGACCTCGAGGTGTGCGAGAAGGACCTCGCGGCCTTCCTCGAGTCCAAGCGGCGCATCTTCCCGCGCTTCTACTTCTTGGCGACCAACTACCTGCTCGACATCCTCTCGAACGGCAACCGGCCGTGGCTCGTGATGGTGCACATCAACAACATGCTCCAGGGCATCAAGTCGATGACGATGACGGGAGAGCCCAAGAATGTGTGGGAGTCCTCGATGTCCAACGAGGGCGAGATGCTCCACCTCAAGCACACGGGCAAGTGCCAGCTCGAGGGGAAGCCCGAAAAGTACCTGCAGACCGTCGTCGACCGCGTGCGCCACGAGATGCTCGCGCAGGGTGGTGCGGCCATCAAGGACTACTGTACCGAAGGGCGCAAGCGCAAGGATTGGCTCTTTGACCACATCGGCCAGCTCTGCATCGTCGTCACCCAATGGGCGTGGACTCGCGACGTCGAGATCGCCTTCGACGGCATGGGCCTCGGCAACCGCAACGCGATGAAGGAGTACAACCTGGTGCAGATCGACATGATGAACGACCTCATCCAGACTGTCCAGTCGCCCACGCTTGAAAAGATGCCGCGCCGCACCGCGATGAACTTGATCACGATGGAGACGCACTCGCGCGACATCGTGCTCGAGCTCATCGAGGAGGGGTACGACGTCAAGGACTGCTTCAAGTGGATGGGTCAGATGAAGACACGCTATGAGAAGCGCGAGTGCACGGGCATCGACGAGATGGACTTTTGGGCCGACATTTGCGACGCCACGTTCCAGTACTCGTTCGAGTACCTCGGCAACCCGGGCCGCCTCGTGATCACGCCACTCACCGATCGCATCTACATCACCGCCACGCAGGCGAGCCACCTGATGCTCGGCTGCGCCCCCGCGGGCCCTGCCGGCACCGGTAAGACCGAGTCGACCAAGGACCTCTCCGCCGCCCTCGGCAAGCCCGTCTTCGTCTTCAACTGCGGACCCGAGATGGACTACCGCACGATGGGCGACATCTTCAAGGGCCTCGGCTCGTCTGGCTCCTGGGGCTGCTTCGACGAGTTCAACCGGCTGCTGCCCGAGGTGCTCTCGGTGTGCTCGGTCCAGTACAAGGCGGTGCTCGACGCGATGCGCGGCGGCCTCGACCAGTTCATCTACGAGGGCGTCTCGTACTACAACCACCCGCTCGGCTGCATGTCGTTCATCACGATGAACCCCGGCTACCTCGGACGCGCCGAGCTGCCCGAGTCGCTCAAGGTGCTCTTCCGCCCCGTGACCGTGATGGTCCCCGACTTCCGCATGATCATGGAGAACATGCTGATGGCCGAGGGCTACTTGACCGCCAAGTACCTCTCGTGGAAGTTCTTCACGCTCTACAAGCTCTCTGGCGACCTGCTCGGCGGCAACCCGTCGCCGCCGGGCAAGCAGCTGCACTACGACTGGGGCCTGCGCGCCATCGGCTCGGTGCTCAAGGTGGCGGGCACCTTCCTTCGCGCCGAGATGGACCGCGAGGTCGCGCCCGAGGCTGGCCTGCTCATGCGCGCGCTGCGCGACTTCAACTTGCCAAAGATCGCGGGCGATGACCTGGTGGTCTTCATGGGCCTGATGAAGGATCTCTTCACCGACGTCTTCGACCGGATGCCCAAGGCGCGTGATTACGAGTTCGAGAAGCTCATCCGAGAGCAGGCCCTCGCCAAGGGTCTGCAGCCCGTTGACTACTTCGTGCAGAACGTGGTCGACATGCAGGACCTGCTCGCGATCCGCCACTCGGTCTTTGCGATCGGCCTGTCCGGCTCGAACAAGTCGCAGAGCTGGAAGACCCTCGCAGACTGCTGGACCGCGCAGGGCAAGAAGACAAAGTACTATGACGTCAACCCGAAGGCGTTCACCTCGAACGAGCTCTACGGCTTCGTCAACCTTGCCACGCGCGACTGGAAGGACGGCTTGCTCTCGTGCACCATGCGCGAGATGGCCAACGCCGACCCGTCGCAGGGCCCCAAGTGGCTCATCCTGGACGGCGACCTCGACGCCAACTGGATCGAGAACATGAACTCGGTGATGGACGACAACAAGACGCTCACCCTGCCCTCGAATGAGCGCATCAAGGTGCTCGCGCACATGCGCCTCATCTTCGAGATCCGCGACCTCGCGTACGCGTCGCCCGCGACCGTCACGCGCGCGGGTGTGCTCTACATCTCTGACGAGGCCCAGTGGCGCAACTTTGTCGCCTCGTGGATCGAGGAGCGTGAGCGCAACGAGATCGCGGCGATGACGCCCGAGATCCGCAAGCTGCGCGGCGACAAGCTGCGCGAGCTCTTTGGCGTGTACTGCGCGCCCACGATGCTCGAGATCAAGAAGAACTTCCCCACACTCGTGCCCATCCTCGACTTCAACATGGCCCAGTCGCTGTGCTACTACCTCGAGGGGCTGCTCTCCAATGAGAACGTGGGCACCAAGGACGCCAACTCGTTCGAGATCTACTTTGTGCTCGCGTGCGTCTGGGCGTGCGGCTCCGCCATGTCGATCTCGTCCGGCGTGGACGTCCGCAAAGAGTTCTCCAAGTGGTGGAAAGACACGTGGAAGAGGGTGCGCTTCCCGGCGCGCGGCGAGGTGTGGGACTACTACGTCGACAAGAAGAAGCTCGAGTTCGTGCCGTGGGCTGAGTCTGTCTCGACGATCTCGTACGACTCGTCCACGCCCATGTCGATGGTCACCGTGCCCACGGGCGAGACCGCCTCGATCAACTACTGGATGGACAACCTGATGGTGCGCAAGCACGGTGCGATGCTCCTCGGCTCGGCCGGCGTCGGCAAGACCGCGATCATCATGGGCAAGCTGCGCTCGCTCGGCGAGGAGTACATGTTCTGCACGATCAACATCAACTACTTCACCAACTTCCTCTCGCTCATGAAGCAGCTCGAAGGGCCACTCGAGAAGAAGGCGGGCAAGAACTACGGCCCGCCGGGCAACAAGAAGCTCATCTACTTTGTCGACGACCTCAACATGGCCGCCCTCGACAAGTACAACACGGCGACCAACATCTCGCTCATGCGCCAGCACATGGGCTACGGCCACATCTACGACCTGAACAAGCTGACCGAGAAGGTGCTGATGAACACGCAGTACTTCTCGGCGATGAACCCGACCGCGGGCTCCTTTGTCATCAACCCGCGCCTCCAGCGCCTCTTCGCCGCCTTCGCCATCGGCTTCCCCTCGGCCGAGTCGCTCAACACCATCTACAACACCTTCCTCTCGGGCCACCTCAAGAACTTCGACGCCGACGTGCAGGAGCAGGGCAAGAAGGTGGTGCAGGCGGCCCTCATGAACCACAAGAAGGTCGCGGGCACGTTCCGCAAGACCGCCTTCAACTTCCACTACGAGTTCAACATTCGCCACATGGCGGGCGTCTTCCAGGGCATGCTCATGTCCAAGCCGGAGCAGATCAAGGACTCGCTCCGGCTGGTGCAGCTCTGGCTGCACGAGTCCGAGCGCGTCTACTGCGACCGGCTGGTCAACCTGATGGATCAGAAGAAGTACAAGGAGTGCGCCATCGAGCAGGCCAAAAAGTACTTCAAGGAGATGTCGCCCACGGCGCTCACGCCCGAGCCGCTCATCTTCTGCCACTTTGCGCAGGGCGTGGGCGACAAGATCTACGACAAGATCGGCACCTTCGCCGACCTGTCCGGGCTGCTCACGGGCGCGCTCGGCGAGTACAACGACATCAACGCGGTCATGGACCTCGTGCTCTTTGAGGACGCAATGCGCCACGTGGCGCGCATCTCGCGTATCATCGAGTCGCCCGGCGGGCACGCGCTGCTCGTCGGCGTGGGTGGCATGGGCAAGCAGTCGCTCTCCAAGCTCGCCACCTTCGTGGCCGGCTTCACCGTCTTCCAGATTGTCATCTCGGCCACGTACGGCGTCAACGACCTGCGCAACGACCTCCAGATCATGTACAAGAAGGCGGGCGTCAAGGGCGAGGGCATCTCATTCCTGTTCACCGACTCGCAGATCACCGACGAGCGCTTCCTCGTCTTCATGAACGATCTGCTCTCGTCGGGCAACATCCCGGGCCTCTTCCCGCCCGAGGACCAGGACGACATCATCAACGCGGTGCGCCCCGCCGTCAAGCGTTCGGGCATCGTCGACACGCGCGACAACTGCTGGGACTACTTCATCAACCAGGTGCGCGCCAACCTGCACGTCATCCTGTGCTTCTCGCCCATCGGCGACCCGATTCGGGTGCGCGCGCGCCGCTTCCCCTCGCTCGTCAACTGCGTCGTCATCGACTGGTTCCAGCCGTGGCCCGAGGACGCGCTCTACTCCGTCTCGAAGCGCTTCCTCGATGGCGACGACCTCGGCACCGACGAGACCAAGCTGTCGGTCATCGGCTTCATGCCCTTCTCCTTCATCGCCGTCGAGAAGGTCTCGGAGAAGTACCTCTCACAGGAGGGCCGTTACAACTACACGACGCCCAAATCTTTCCTTGAGCTCATCTCGCTCTACCGCGCGATGCTCAACGTGCGGCGCTCCGAGACGGAGGCGATGATCACGCGCTACGTGAACGGCGTGGATAAGCTCAAGACGACGGCCGCGTCGGTCGGCCTGCTGCAGGAGGAGCTCAAGGTGAAGGCGATCGAGGTCGAGGAGAAGATCCAATCTGTGAACGTGATGGTGCCCAAGCTCGAGTCCGAGAAGGAGAAGGCGAGCACCGAGGCGGCGAGCGCCAACATCATCGCCGACGCCGCCACCAAGAAGGAGGCCGAGGTCTTGGCGATGAAGGCCTCGATCCAAAAGGACCTCGAGGCTGCCGAGCCCGCTCTGATCGCGGCCGCGGCGGCGCTCGACTCGATCAACAAGAAGGACTTGGGCGAGCTCAAGAACCTCAAGTCGCCCCCCGCGGGCATCGACGACGTGACCGGCGCGTGCATCTACTTGCTGCACGATGGCTCCAAGGGCAAGATTGACGTCTCGTGGAAGGCGTCGCAGGGCATGATGAAGGATGTCAACGGCTTCCTCGACACGCTGCTCAAGTACAAAGATCGCATCGACGGTGGCCAGGTGCCCAAGCAGAACTTCAAGAACATCCGGCCGCTGCTCGCGCTCGAGCACTTCAACGTAGCCACGATGACCAAGAAGTCGTCGGCCGCGGCCGGCCTGACCGATTTTGTGATCAACATCACCGTGTACTGGGACATCAACGAGGATGTGGAGCCGAAGCGCCTCGCCGCGGAGGAGGCGACCAAGGCGCTCAACGAGGCCGTTGCCGCCAAGGAGGCTGCCCTCGCGAAGAAGGCGGCCGCCGAGGCGACAGTCGCCGAGCTGACGGCCGAGTACAACGCGGCGGTCAAGGAGAAGGAGGACACGATCGCGGCCGCGCAGAAGTACGAGAAGAAGCTCGGGCTCGCGCTGCGCCTCATGTCCGCCCTCGGCTCCGAAGGCACTCGCTGGGAGTCTGCCATCGTGTACCTCAATGGGCAGCTCGAGATCTTGCCGGGCGACGTGCTGCTCGCTGCCGCCTTCGTCTCGTACTCGGGCTGCTTCTCGAAAAAGTTCCGCGGCCTGCTGCAGACGGGCACGTACGTGCCTTACCTGTCGGGCTCCATCCCCGCGGCCAAGGGCGGCGTGCCCATGTCCGAGTCGGGCCTCGACCCGCTCAACATGCTCACGACCGAGGCGCAGCGGGCGGGCTGGGCGAGCGAGAACCTGCCGTCGGACCGCGTCTCGATCGAGAACGGCGCGATCGTGACGAGCTGCGCGCGCTGGCCGCTCATGATCGACCCGCAGCTGCAGGGCATCACCTGGATCAAGAAGAAGGAGGAGGCCAACGGCGTCAAGATTGCGCGCCTCGGCCAGAAGACGCTGATGCCGCAGCTCGAGGCGGCGCTCTCGGGCGGCAAGCCCTTCGTCATCGAGAACCTCGGGCTCTCGTACGATGCGGTGCTCGCGCCGGTCGTCGGTCGGCAGGTGATGCGTCGCGGGCGCGCCACGTTCGTCAAGCTCGGCGATAAGGAGGTGGACTACGAGGCGTCGTTCAAAATGTACCTGCAGACGAAGCTGTCCAACCCGCACTATCCGCCCGAGGTGCAGGCGGAGACGACGCTGGTTAACTTCATGGTGACCGAGGACGGCCTCGAGGACCAGTTGCTCGCGCTGACCGTCTCCAAGGAGCGCCCCGATCTCGAGGAGCAGAAGGCGGAGATCATCGCGGCCAACAACGAGAACAAGATCAAGATGAAGCAGCTCGAGGACGGCATCCTGCAGCAGCTCGCTGAGGCGACGGGCGACGTGACCGAGAACATCGAGCTCATCGAGAACCTCGAGGACTCGAAGCGCGTCTCGACCGAGATCGCCGAGAAGATGGCGATTGCCGTCGAGACGGAGAAGCGGATCAACATCAGCCGCGAGTCGTACCGCAAGGTCGCTGGCCGTGGCGCGCTCATGTTCTTCATGCTCTCCGAGCTGAACAAGATGCACACGTTCCACCACTACTCGCTCAACTCGTTCATCATCGTCTTCCAGACCGCGGTCACGGGCAAGCGCACGCGCGTCACCTGGTCGACCACCGGGAACGCGCTGCTCGACATGATCCTGCCAAAGAAGCGCAAGGGGCTCTTCGGCAAGATCAACCTCAAGAAGGTGATCGCATCCAACCAATCGCCCGAAGAGCTCCAGAAGCGCCTCGACTACCTGCTCGAGAACATCACGTACCAGGTCTTCAACTTCTCGCGCCGCGGCCTCTTCGACCGCCATAAGCTCATCCTCGCCACGCAGCTCACGATCAAGGTGCTCTCGCGCGAGGGCAAGCTCAAGGACTCCGAGGTCGCCTTCCTGCTCTCCGGGCCGGGCCTCAAGGCCAACTCGCCGCCGATGACCACGCAGGTCGCCCTCTACATTTCGGAGGCGCAGTGGTCGGGCGTCTTCGCGCTCGTCGCCATCGTCGAGCCGCTCAAGCCACTCATCGACGACCTCGAGCAGAACTACGAGGCGTGGAAGGAGTGGGTCGAGAGCGAGCTGCCAGAGGATAAGGTGCAGGGGCAGCTGCCGGGCGAGTGGGAGAAGAAGCTGACCCTCTTCCAGCGCCTGCTGCTCATCCGCGTCATGCGCCCCGACCGCGTGACCGCGGCGATGGCCGGCTTCGTGCGCGTCATGATGGGCAACCGCTACATCGACCAGCCCACGTTCAACATGAAGGAGACGTACGAGGACTCGTCCGCGCCCACGCCGCTCTTCTTCGTGCTCTTCCCGGGTGTCGACCCCGGCGGCGACATTGAGAAGCTCGGCAAGGAGCTCGGCTTCACCGAGTCCAACGGCCGGTACAAGTCGATCTCGATGGGCCAGGGCCAGGAGAAGAACGCCGAGGACGCGATCGTCAAGTACGCGGCCGAGGGCGGCTGGCTCTTTTTGCAAAACATCCACTTGATGGAGACGTGGCTGCCCAAGCTCGAGCGCGCGCTCGAGATCGCGGCCGAGACGGGCCACGACGACTTCCGT
Organism: Chrysochromulina parva; assembly: GCA_002887195.1. NCBI lineage: Eukaryota > Haptophyta > Prymnesiales > Chrysochromulinaceae > Chrysochromulina > Chrysochromulina parva. Next base: position 13,232 of record PJAB01001243.1, read on the forward strand.
TGCTACCTGTCGGCCGAGGCGCCGCCGCTGCCCACGCAGCAGTCGGTGCCGGAGGGCATCCTGCAGGCGTCGATCAAGGTGTCCAACGAGCCCCCCTCGGACCTCAAGTCCAACCTGCGCGGCGCGTACGCCCTCTTCAACCAGCAGACGCTCGAGGCCTCGACGAAGCCAGAGTCCTTCCGCCCGATGCTCTTCGCGCTCTGCTTCTTCCACTCGCTCGCGCTCGGCCGGCGCAAGTTTGGCTTCCAGGGCTTCTCGCGCTCGTACCCGTTCAACAACGGCGACCTGACCGTGTGCGCCCAGGTGCTTCTCAACTATCTGCGCGACAACGACGAGGTGCCCTGGGCCGACATCAAGTACAACTTTGGTGAGATCATGTACGGCGGCCACATTACGGACCCGTGGGATCGGCGCATCACGAACACGTACCTGCAGGTGCTCCTCGAGCCCGAGCTGCTCAAGGCGGACTCGAAGCACGAGCTCGCGCCCGCGTACAAGTGCCCGCGCGAGGGCAACTGGGTCGACTACGCCGCCTACATCGAGAACAACCTGCCCGTCGAGACGCCCCTACAGTTCGGCTTGCACCCGAACTCGCAGATCTCGCTGCTCCAGACCCAGGCCGCCGACCTCTTCTTCCAGGTTTCGGTGCTCTCGGGCGGCGGCGGCGGCGGCGGCGGCGGCGGCGGCGGCTCGAAGGAGTCGAAGGCGTCGGACGCGCTCACGTTCATCAAGGAGCGTCTGCCCCAGCCGTTCCAGATGCTCGACGTGCGCGCGATGATCAAGGAGATGACGCCGTACGTCATCTGCGGCTTGCAGGAGCTCGAGAAGGTGAACGCCGTACTGATCGAGATGGACCGCGCCCTCTCGGAGCTCGAGCTCGGCCTCGCCGGTGCGCTCAACATCTCCGACGTGATGGACGCGATGATCATCAACCTCGCAGGCAACTCGGTGCCGCCCCTGTGGCTCAAGATGTGCGCGCAGATCGGCCCGACCGGCACGTACAACAAGAAGTCCATGTCCTCGTGGTTTGCGGATCTCGTGCTCCGTCACAAGCAGTTCGGCACCTGGTCGAGCAACGCGATGATCGTGCCGCCCTCCCTCTGGCTGCCCGGCCTGTACAACTCGATGGGCTACGTGACCGCTTGCCTGCAGACGACCGCGCGCCAGCAGCGCCTCGCGCTCGACGAGATGCGCATCCACACGGAGATCACGGACAAGAGGTTCGATCAGATCACCGCGCAGCCCGAGAACGGCACCTACGTGCACGGCATGTACTGCGAGGGCGGCCGGTGGGACGTCGCGACGAACGCGATGGCCGAGTCGCGTCCCAAGGAGTTGCACCCGATGCTGCCGGTCATGCACATCACAGGCGTCACCGAGGCGAACGTCGTCACCAAGGGCGTGTACATTTGCCCAATCTATGGCACGACGATCCGCGGGCCCACGTTCATCTTCGCCGCGCCCATGCGCACTATCGACCCGGCGCACAAGTGGATTTTGGCCGCCGTCTGCCTCCTCTTCCAGAACGACTCGTAGAGAGACGCGGCCACACGGGCTCGCGAGGCGGCGCAGGGCGAAAATGTTGGAGGGCGCGGGGGGGGCATACCCATGGCGCGTTTTGCGAGAACAGTCGCTCCCGAAATTGCGTAAATCTTGTGGGCTGTCAAAGGGGGAGCGAACGTAGAGAGAGGCACGCGATCTGTGTCGCGAGTGTGACTTTAATGTGCACGGTCCACTGCGCATCTCAAAAAGGCGCCGTGACGGCGCACTGATTTCCGAGCGGTTTCCGGCATCGGCGAAGAGGGGGTCCACTAGCGAAACGAAACGAATGGCCGTGGACGCTCGACTCGTCACGCTCCCCAAGGAGCTGCAGCTTGTTCGAACGCCGGATCGGGTGCGCTCGGCGAGTGACGCGAAGCGACTCGCACACCTCGCCAAAAAGGTTGATCAATTCAACACCCTGCACGTCGGCTTGTCTCTCAGCACGCTCGATCAGTCGGCGGCGAGCCTGGCGAACGTGATAGCGACGCGGCAGGAGCGCGCCTTGGAGCAGCGCTCGCAGCTGCTCAAGAGCCGCTCAAATCCGCGCTTTTCTGAGCAGCAGGAGGAAGCGCACGCGCGCGTCGAGCAGAAATTGCAGCAGCACCATGAGCAGACGCGGGCGCAGAAGCACGCGCTGGAGAAGCGCTTGGAGGCGGCGCAGAAGCGGCACGAGGAATCAAGGCAGGAGATCGTGTCGCACCTGAGCACACGGGCGGCCTCCGCGGGCCTCCAGCGGCGCCCCTCGAAGTCGGAGCTCGCGATGACGATGGAGACGTGGCTTCCACAGGACTCTGACCGGTGGATGCGAGACCTCCGCCCTGGATTCGGTCCGATCAATGCGCCGCCGTCGCGGCCGACGACGGCCACGACCCGCGATGCGACGGGCGCCGAGGCGGCGACGAATAGCGCGCAGCTGTTAGGCGAGATCCAGACAAAGACAGCGCATGCCTTCGAGCGCCACTGCCAGTTCTACGGCACGCGTGCGAAAACGGCCGGGGAGACGTTACGCCAAAAGCAGGAGGGTCAACGGTTGAAGCTCCACCGGATCTTGAGCGAGCACTACCAGGAGGCAGAGGAGCTGCGCCACCAGTTCGAGCGCGAGGACGCGCGTGACAAGCAGCACAAGTTGCAGAAGCAGGGCCTGATCGAGCAGTGGCGCCGGCAAGGGCTCCAGGCATCCCTACAACGTCAGGAGCTGGTGGTGAACGGCAACGTGGCCATCGCCACCAAGGAGTCGTGGCCGCCGCAGAACAGCGACACGTGGATGGCCGGGCT
>PJAB01001244.1:0-16047 GCA_002887195.1 Chrysochromulina parva
CTCGCCTGGCAGGGGCATGCGGAACATAGCCAGGCAAGCGGAACATAGCCATTCGGGTGGCCGCCTTAGCTGCCAGGGAGCCTTGCACCAGCTTTGGCGACGGCATAATCCCCGACATTCCTGACTCAATGTGGTTCGCACGATACACATCCTGTAGTGCATCCGCATCCTCAAGACGTCCGGTGGCGCCGACCTGGGATGGGTCCAGACCCAAGTAGTTCTAGAAAAAGAGCGGCTGCCTCGGCGCCCTCGAGGGGGTCGGGTCGTACGAGGGCGGCGGCCTCGAACTCGGTCTTGCTAAGCTCGACGCCGGGTTCGAATTTGTCGCGCCTGATCTCGGGGAAGTTTCGCTGCATGAAGGGGTGCGGCGTACTGGGCTTGCCAAGTGCTCCGTACACTGCTCTCCACTGATCGCACCTCATTCAGGTTGTTGTTGGTGGAACTGCAACGCTCAACCTCATCCTCGACTGCCTGCGATAGTCGGTGAGTGGCCGCCCTTTGTTGTGCTCGAGGTGCTGCGCTCGCACAACTAGGGCGAGACGTGGAGCGCCTTTTAAGCGCCGGGTCATCCGGGCAGAGCAGGCGGCGCTCGATGAGCTCGCCCTTGTGAGCTCGGCGATGCGCGCTCCAACTTCTCGCCAACCGCGGGGCGGCCGCGCGATGAGGACTGCGCCAAGAGCGGCAGATGCGGCGGCGAAGAAGATCACGCCATGGGCTGGAGGGCTACAGAGACAACACCTCCTTGACTCGCGCATCAGCGCGCGAACGCATCTGTCCGCATCTGTCCAACCATTGTTGTTTGAGAGGGAACGATGACAAGTCTTTCACACACAACTTCTTTGTTTTCACACAAAAGTGTCCGCGCGTTCACAGATGACGAGACACTTCCAGAACCACGTCGGACCGCCAGACATCGCGAAGCCTCGTGTGCACCGAAACACATCGTGCCTGGCATGTCGTACCCCGGCTACCCTGGCTACCCCCCGTACGCCTACCCAGGCTATCCGTATCCGTATCCACCACCCATGCCTGGAATGCCGCCACCCGGTTATCCGCCCGCTGGCATGCCGCCGCAAGGTTATCCACCCGGCGTACCGCCCGGTTATCCGCCAGTCGGACCGCCTGGCTTTCCGCCCGGTTATCCGCCGCCGCCCGGAATGATGCCGCCGAGGCCACCCGCGATGCCGCCGCCGCACCATCCGGGGCCGCCGCCCGTGGTGGCATCGTCTGCGGCAGCGCCGCCTCTGGCGCCCATCGTACAGCCGCCGACTGGTGTGCATGCAGCGGCCGTGCCCCCTGCGATCGCTGTGCCGCCGACGTCGACGCCGCAGCCCACCGTACCCGCGATGCCGCCCACTGCGGCGTCCATCGAGTCCACCGTGGCGCCTGTCGCGCCTGTCACGCCTGTCGCGCCGCCGGGCTGGCCGGCTCCGCCGGCCGCTCCGCCGCCCATCGCGACCGCCGCAGGCGCCGCGCCGCCCATCACGACGCCCACCTCGACCGCCGCCGGCCCCGCGCCGCCCGCGTTTCGCGCGGCCATTGCAGCGCTCGGCCCGGCGCCACCGCCGCCAATGGAGCGCGCGTGCACGCTGTACGTGGGCAAGATCCCCGAGGGCATCGACGACGCGCTCATGGTGGCCGTGCTCGAGTGCTGCGGCAGAGTGTCCAAATGGAAGCGCTCGAGCGACCCCTCGAGTGGCAAGCCCAAGGGATTCGGCTTCTGCGACTACAAGCTCAGTTCCGATCTGCTGCGTGCGATGAGGCTGCTACCGACGGTCACCACGCTCGGCGCGCCCACGCCGCTGCTCCTCAAGGTCGATTCGAAGGCGAGCGAGTTCCTGCACCAGTACGAGCCCGAGTACGAGCGCTATCTTGGGCACCTGCTCAAGCTGCAGGCGCTCAGTGCCGAGCACGGCGTCGCGCAGCACATCGCGGCCGAGCCCATCCTCTCGACGGCTGATGGCGACGCCAAGGCGACCGAATCCCTGCGCGCGCTGCTCGCACAGCATGGGCTGTCGGCGGGTGGCGCGGCCGCGGCCGCGGGCGGCGTGGCGGAGACGGGCAGCAGCAGCGATGCGCCGCCGGCGGCGGTGATGAGGCCTCCGCCGCCGCCCCAGAGCGAGAGCGCCAAGAACGCGTCCCTCGCGTCCGCGCTGCTCTCGATGGCCCCCGGCGAGGTCATCGCGCTGCCGGCGGGCGGGGTGCACCCGTCGCCTTGGGCGGCCGGCGCCGGTGCGGGCGCATTCGCGTCCGGCGGCAGCGGCGGTGGCAGCGCTGCCGTGGCCGACGCGTCCGCCGCCGAGGCAGCGCGCGCGTCGTCGCGAGCTCGCGAGAGGCATGCCCGCGAGCGTGAGGAGCGTGAGCGAACCCGTGACGAGGCGTTCTACCGGTCGGAGCGCCTCCGTGAAGAAGAAGCGATGGCGGCGGAGCGCGCGTGGGAGAGGCACGAGGCGGACCGCGAGCGCCATCGTGAGCGCGAGGCGCTGCGCGAGCGCGACGAGCGTCGCGCTCGCGAGCGCGAGGTCGAGCGAGATGAGAGGGAACCCGACAAGGCGCTTCCGAGGGAGCGCAAGGAGGAGCGCGCCCGACGGATGCGTCGCGAGCGTGCCGACGATGACGAGGATCGGCGGCGCGAGGCCAACGAAGGGCGCGCGAGTCGGCCTGCCGAGGTGCCGCCGCCGCCCGCGGGTGCGCGCCGTCCCGAGCGCAATCTCATCGGCGACGCGCTGGAGGCGGTCGCGGAGACGGCCGACGTGGCCGTCGCGGGCGCGGCGGCGGCGGCGACGACGGCGGCGGCGACGGCGGCGGCGGCGGCTGCGGCTGCGACGGCGGCGGCGAGCGCACTGCTCGACACGGCGCTCGATGAAGGCGAGGTGCTCGAGACGGCGCCGGCGCATGAGGCTACGGCAGAGGCGCCCGCGGCGCAGGCAGAGAAGGCGGCGCAGGCGGCGCAGGCAGAGGCGGAGGAGGCGCGTGCAGAAGCGGTGGCGCGCGCTGCGGCTGCTTCGGCGTCGGTGGTCGGCGCTGTCGCTCCAGCGCCCATGGACGTCGAGAGCGACGCGCCCGCGACAGCGCCCAATGGCGGCGCGCCCGCGACAGCGCCCAATGGCGGCGCGCCCGCGACAGCGCCCATGGACGTCGAGAGCGACGCGCCCGCAACAGCGCCCAATGGCGGCGCGCCCGCGACAGCGCCCATTGGCGGCGCGCCCGCGACAGCGCCCATTGGCAGCGCGGCCCCCATCAAGCTGGGAGCCTTGCCAGTCAAGCTCGGAGGTCTCAAGCCGGTAGCAAAGTTAGGGGCGGCCAAGAAACTCGGCGGCGGCGGCGTGGTGGGCGGCGGCGTGGCGCCGGCGGCGTTCGTCGTCGATGAGGGTCCCAAGATGGGCCCACTTGTCGCGATCGACTACACCGAGGAGGAGAAGGCGGCAGTCACGCCTGCAGTGGCCCCCCCGACGGCAGAGGAGCTCAAGCAGCTGGTCAACTCCATACCGACGCAGCGCGACGCCCTGTACGCCGCTCCGGTCGATTGGGATCTTGTCGGGCGCTCGGGGCTCATCGAGACCAAGCTGCGCGCCTTCATCAATAAGAAGATGGCCGAGTACCTGGGGGAAGAGGAGCCGAGCCTGGTGGCCCACGTGCTGGACAAGCTCGCCCAGCGGACGCCCGCTGCGGCCATCGAGCAGGGCCTTGCCAAGGTGCTCGACGAGGAGGCGGGCGTCTTCGTCGTCAAGCTCTGGCGCATGCTCCTCTTCGAGCTGCGCCTGCGCGAATTCGAGGCGGGCAGAAAGTAGCATCGCGTTGAGGCGGAATGGAATACCCTAATTACCAATTTGCACGGTACTTAAATTTTTTTTTAATTTCTCTATTATTGCTCATGGTTTAGGGTCCCACGACGCTGCCGGGGTGAGTTTGAGCGCGCGCAGCTCACCGCTCCCCTGCAGGTCACCACAGGCCGCGGTTGCGTGTGGGGACCCTCCTGGAGGTGGTGTGTAAAACCTCCGCATTCGCAACATGGAACAGCCGACACAGTCCTATTTCTGCACCGATGAGATTACGAAGGGTTGGGGCTGACATGCAGAAGCAATGTTCCTTATGCTGATTGAACTGATACAAAACATATGGCCGAGATTTGCAGGAATTGGCTCGAAAAAAGGACCGATCCAGGTGTGGCATGATGCTTGACAACACGTCGTTGTGCTCGCAGCCGATCAACTCTTTGATGCAATTGATCTGGCCACTCCTAATGTGCGTTGCTCGCGGTGGCGGTGACGGACTGAGAGGTGTCTTCGTAGAGCTGGGTGCGTATGATGGCATCACATCGAGCAACACCCTGGTGCTCGAGAAGTGCCACGGCTGGCGCGGCGTGCTGATCGAGGGCAACCCCACCAACTATAGGTTTCTCGCAAGTAGCGGGCGCAACGCTTCGAGGTTCGTCCACTCAGCAGTCAGCTCACGCTGCCATGGCGGAGTGAGCAACTTCACTACAATGAAAGGCGAGGTATCCGGCATCGCCGAGGTGTTGGCCGCAAGATTGCAGGAAATATTCCTGTACAAACCCAAATGGTGGCCGAATCCCCACGATTTCGTAAAGGTGCCATGCAAGCGTCTGTCGACCATCCTCGACGAGAGCCTTGCACACCTCTCGAAAATTGCCGCCCCTCTACGATCCTTCGACTTTTTCAGTCTTGACACTGAGGGCACGGAGGATGTGGTCCTCGAGAGCCTGCTTGGAGGTGGCACTGCGGCCTTTGGAGACGCTAATCGCGACCAAGCGAATGGTGGTGCCGATGCCACCGGTACTGCTGGTGCCGTATCCGATGGCGATGCCAACGGTACAGGTGCGTGGTGGTTGCCGAAAGTTGTGCTGGTCGAGGCAGTAGGCCCCGTCACCAAGGACAATAGTGTCGACAAGATGCTCAAAGCTGCAAACTACACTCGCCGCCACGCTCTCGAGCTCAAGACCGTTGACAAGCGAAAGACCCGCGGGCCGGGCATTGTGCGCAATCGCGTGTATACTCGTCTCAACAGCGCTGAAGAGTTGCGCTGTGCTAAGCTCTTGAAGGGTGGGGGACGGTCAACATGACTTCGGGATCCCGTACCCTATGTAAACGACGAAATTAGATAGGGAAAAGCGCTTGGCGAGGCCCGTTCGGGCGTAACTTTGACCGAGCACTGCTCCGGGAGGCGCTCTGGGAGCGGGAGGCGGCAGGGTCAGGTTCGCAGGGGGCGGCGATTAAAATTTAAATGTGTTCGGAGTCGGCCGCGGGGAGCGGTTGGCTCCGGGGCTGCGGCTGTTGAGATGGCCACGGATCCGGTCGTCGCGTGGTCGTGCGGTGCAGGTGCGTTGGTGTGGGTTGGCTTGGTTGTGAGGTTCGTCTGTGTGATCCGTGTGCCCGTGTGCGCCCGTGTGTGTCCCCTGTCCCGGCTAGCGGCTTGTCCCGGCTCGCCCCGGAGGGAAGGCGGTTGTGTTTCACAGCCGATGGTTCTAATTCACGCCTCGAAGACAGGGGACGCCATTACAATGCCGTCGAGGGCATGCGACTGAGCGGGCGGGCGGGCGGCGCCGGCTCGATCGGCAGCACGTGTACAGGCGGCGGCGGTGGCGGCGGCTTCGCCGGGGGTCGAATTCCCATCATACCGTCATGGCCGACGACGGAGCGCTGCTACTTTGGCACGCCGCTCTCCGGAAGAATCCGTTCCTTTGGCACTCCCCGTGCGACCGATGACAATAGGGCGAGACAACACTCGAACTGCGCTACTCTGCAGGCAAACCTAGCGACGGTGCTCGATCAGAGCGTGCGAGCAGCGGTCTCCCTCCGCGGTGCCGCCGACGAGTTGCACGAGCACAACAAGCATTCTGCGAGCGTGAGCGGCTTCCCCCTCCGCGCCGTTCCCAGAGTAGTGCCGGCTGGCCAGACGCTGCGCTACCAGGTCGGCGAGCGCGTGCTCTGCCTCGTGGGCGAACGGCGGCCGTGCGGCTCGTGCGCGCGCGACACATGCGGTCAAACGCAGCGGCACTGTGGCAGGTGCAGCCGGCGTCGCCGGAGCGAATGGGTGCGCGCCACGATCGTCGCCATGCACTATTCCGAGCCCGGGTTTCCACGGGGGCACACGGCCCCATATCTGGTCCAGCTCGAGCGCGGCCCGAGGCTATTTTTGACTGAGGATGACGCGAGGCTGGTTGTGAGGGAGGCGGATGGCTTGCTTCGGCCACGCGTGCTTCGGCCGCGCCTCATGCAGGCCAGCGCGTACCGTGCCATCGACGCAGCCGTGCTCGCGGCCGCAGAGCGAACTGCCCTTTCGCACAGCCTATCGGGCGCCTGCGCCCAACACGGCGCGCAGGCACAGGTGTCCGAGACGTCGCTGCATGCCGCCGCAATGGCCCGCCTTGCACACGAGTTTGACGACTTGCCCTTTGAGATGGTACGGGGCCTCGCCGCCGCACCGCCGGCGGCCTCGGCAGCGGTGCTTCTCAAACAGTTGCGAGGCGAGCCGATTCAAGACCTTGCGGCCTTGAAGGCGAGCGCGGCGACCATGGCCACGACCGCTGCAACGACCGTTTCGACGACCGCTGCGGAGGCGGAGGCGGAGGCGGAGGCGGAGGTTGAGGCGGAGGTGGAGGCGACGATTGCAGGCTTGGCAGCCCTTGCGGTGTGTCACGCGGCCGCGCAGCATGCAAGTCGCCCCTCGTCGGAGGCAGAGGCGCCTCAAAAGCGACGGCGACTCCGCTTCCCAATCGACACCCTCCACCGCGGCGGCATTGTGCCCGCCTTTGGTACTGGTTGGGTGTAAGTCGGTGTGAGAGAGTCTCTTGATTCTATCATCTCTCGCACGTGTCACGAAGAGACCACGCTGCATGCACACGCGAGAGACATGTGACACTCGGTTCGGGGCTCGACTGACAGTGTCACAGTGGCACTCACACATGCAATCCGAAGGGGTCTTTGCCTTCAATCTCCGTGAAATACTCCAAGTTGTCCTGCGCTACATTCCCACGGTTCCAGAACGGGAGCGCCTGGGCACGCTCGAGGCTGATGTCTCCGATCGCCGTCTGTGGAAAGTTGTGCGCGTCTCTCGCTCCGCCGGTGGCGCACACCACATATGCCACCGGCCGCTCACGCCCCCAAGGGCCATCAACATTGGCGCCGCCTCGGTGGATCGTCCTGTAGTCGAAGATGATCAGCCCTCCCGCAGGAGTGGCAGGAGCATCAATCGCCCTCACGTCCAGTGTCGAGTCCGGCGCATCTAAGATGTGCCTAGCGAGAGCGCGAGAAGATTCTCCTAGCACTGGCGCCGGCCAGAACATCGTGCCGTCACCGTCCTCAAAGATGTCGACGAGTGGCACAAAGACGTTGTAGATGCGATGGGACGGGTCTTGCTGCGCCGTCTCAAAGTGCGTGTGAGTTGCATCGACGTGAAACCGCTGTACTCGGGCTCCAGGCCGGCTGACCACCGCGCCGCACATGAGTGGCACCACATCTGTAAACGCAGGCCCCTGGGCCGCGCGGATGATCGGGGTCGCTGCGGCCATTACAGTGTCTACCAGCGATGCCCACGATGCGGTCGCCTCGCGAGGCAGCAACAGGTCCCAGCGATTTCTCTGGCGATGGCAGATGTTGCGGAAGCGGTACATCTGTTCATTCGGATCGCACCCAGCAGCCTCGACGTCGGCGAGAAGCGCAGCCAGCGTGGAGTGGCAAAGCGCCGCGCAGTCATTGACTAGCTGCGTGGTGATTACGGGTTCCATCACTACTGTGTAGCCGCGTCCGTTGAGTTGCGCGGCATGCTGCGCAGTTTGGAGCACACCAACGGGCCCGACGATGGAAAGCCATGCCATGAAAAAGCTTCGTGAATGAAAGGCGTGAAAGAGCACAGAACTCGCTGCTGGCCGGCAGCCCCAGTTTTCCGTTTTTCAGCTCAGGCTATTCGCCGGTGTGATTCACAATGAAATTCATGCCCGCACGAGGGATGTCGCAGGCCACTTTTTTGGCATGCCGACCTGCCTCGCCACGTGGACCCACACGCCGCCGCGACGGTACACGAACAACATCTTCCACCAAGCAGAGCTCGTGGTGCCCATGCTGAGCGCTGCTCTCGAGGCTGCGCCAAAGGCTATCTACTGGCAATTCACCTTGCTCCCGTGGTCACGTGGCATGCTTGAGATGATGAAGGGCGTGAAGGTGATCGCGAGGAACGTGACGCCACCGGCGCATTGCAAGCTCTTTGGCCGCAGCAGTGGGCCTGGCAATTTTTTCGGCATGTACAAAAGTGCCGCAAGGCCTGTTCAACGGCTGCGTGAGGCTGTCTGGAGTGCGTGCGGCGTGGAGGAGCATCGTTCAGTGACGGTGCCGCCGGTGCGCATCGTATACATGCCTCGGACGGGCAGCGGGCTGCAGTCGGGTGTATGGCGCAACTTTGCGGAGAACGCGTCGGCGCTGCTCCGCGCGTTGCGTGTGGCGCTGCCGACGGCGACGCTGCATGTCGCGGGCACGCCCGGTGGCGACGTGCCGGTCGTCGAGCAGGTGCGGCTGTGGGCCAGCGCGGACGTGCTGCTCACGCCCAACGGCGCGCACTTTGTGAACGCACTCTTCATGGCACGCGGCGCCGTGCTGCTCGAGGGTGTGCCGTGGGCCATGCGGGGCTATCCAGGCCAGCCAATGATCACACGAGCCTCGGCTGTGAATCACATTCGGCTGCACTCGAACAGGCCCCCGCCTTCGCGCGAGCTCGGACCGTTTGCTCAGATTGCCAACGAGCGCGCGTGCGAGCAGAACGAGCTCTGCAGGCGACGCTACCGCGACCGCGCCAACCTCCACGTGAGTGCCGCTCAGATGCTGGCCTTGCTAGGACCAGTGCTCCGGCGGCTCGAGTGCGAGGATGTGGCTGGCTGGACCAATCCGTTTGGCAAGACGTGCGCCGATTATGCGACGCCGCTCCCAGCGGCACCGCGCGGCGACAGCTCGCGCGAGGCGGGCGGTTGGTGCGAGGCGGGCGCCCTCAAGCGCGAGGCAGCTTGGGCAGGTGGAGTCGCCTTTGGCTGGCCCGAGAAGAGTTGCTGCGCGTGTGGGGGCGGCACGGGCGGGGGTGGTTTGACTGGGCGACAGGGTGAAGGTGGGCGCCGTGCACGCTAAAGAGCTCTAAATGAAGTTCGGAAACATGATGACGCGTTGTTTTGAGCCTTTTTTGGGTGAGCATGTCAAAGCACATGTGAGCCACACTCAGTCCGTTGTCCCCGAACGAGCTTGGTGCACGAGAGCACGCACACACACGCGCCGCGAGCGCAATGGACTTCGTCATGGATGACGAGATGGCGCAGCGCTATAACAAGCTGATGATTTGGAATGCGCGGCAGCGCGCTGTCGTTGCTCGCTTTGCTGAGCGCTCGTCTGCCGAGGGCATGTTGGCCGCCACCATCTGCAGCCCCGTGCACACCTGGTCACGTCCTCGGCAGCCAAGCACAGCTCCAGCTGTGCTCCAGAGTGGCGGTTTGGACGCAGACACGCGGACTTGGGACGAGGGTGACGACGAGGAGGAGCGGATGGCGCGGTCAGACCTGGTGGCCGAGATGGATGCGGCGGCGGCGGAGGTGGCGGCGGAGGAGGCGGCGGCGGCGGAGGCGGAGGCAGCGGCTTCGAAGTTTGCAGCCGATGCCGCATCATCGATGGAGCCAGCAGCGCAGATGGGCGACGGCGACGGTCGAGCTGCAAATGAGGACACACGGACGTGGGACGAGGGTGACGACGAGGAGGAGCGGAGGGAACGGAACGAGCTGGTGGCCGAGATGGAGGCGGTGGCGCCGTTGGCGGCGGCGGCTTCGAAGTTTGCAGCCGAGGCCGCATCATCGATGGAGCCAGCAGCGCTGATGGGCGACGGCGAAGGTCGAGCTGCAAATGAGGACACACGGACGTGGGACGAGGGTGACGACGAGGAGGAGCGGAGGGGACGGAACGAGCTGGTGGCCGAGATGGAGAATGAGGGGTCCTGGCCACCAGCCTCCATCTCCATCTCGGTATATGCGGAGGCGCCATCGGCGGCAGCGGCAGCGGTGGCAGCGGTGGCGGCGTTGGTCTCCAAACTCGAGGCAGCGAAGGCGGAGGCGGAGGCGAGAGCAGCCAAGCTACCGGTAACGGCGGCTCCGAAGGCAGGCGAGGATGGCGGTGGCGGTGCGAGCGGGGAGACGCGGACGTGGGACGAGGGTGCCGAGGAGGAGGAGCAGAGGGAACGGGCCCGGCTGGTGGAGGAAGAGGGTAGCAAGCACGAGAGCGAGGAGAGCGAGAGCGACGATGGCTTCGTCAACGCGCCGGCGCCGCCGCCTACGACGAAATCGGTCGTCCACGGCCTGGCCATTCCCGGCCTGTCGCTCGGCAAGCTGAAGCAGATGGTCGTTCCACCTGACGAGGCCGAGTCCAAGGCAGACAAGCTACGCCGCTTTGCGCCCATCTGTTCGAAGATTCTCGAGGGGCTCTACCTAGGCTCGGATGTCGTTGCACGCTCCCGCAGCACGCTGCACGCACACGGCATCACTCACGTGCTCAACTGCGCCGGCGTCGCGTGCCCCGAGTACCACGCGCCCGACAGCACGCTCACCTACCGTACGCTCTTCTTATACGATTCCCCACATCAGGAGCTCGGGGCAGTGCTCTACGAGTCTCTTGCCTTCATGGCGGACGCGCTCGCGTCGGGCGGGAAGGTCTTCGTGCACTGCCAGCAGGGCGTCTCACGCTCGGCGTCGCTCGTGATCGCGTACGTCATGTGGACACGTGGCCTCAACTTCCTTGACGCCCACACGCTCGTCAAGGAGGCGCGTGGCGTGGCCGAGCCGAATGCGGGCTTCGTGTGTGCGTTGGTCGCCTTTTGGAAACGGCTGCATGCACGTCCACTCACCGCGCCGTCGCCCACGGCCGCCAGTGCGGATGGTGGGAGGACGCCACGTAGTGGCGGCAGCGGCAGCGGCAGCAGCAGTAGCGGCGGCGGCAGCAGCAGTAGCGGCGGCAGCAGCAGCGGCGGCGGCAGCAGCGGCAGCCAAGAGGTGCCGGAGATGCGAGTGTACCGGATGGTGCCTCACTACAACGGCCCCGCCCCGCGAGAGGTGGCGCTGTCGTGGGCACGTGGGCACGTGGGCGATGCGACAGCCGAGCTCGGTGAACATCTCGACCCTCGCTCCGCCTTTGTGGTCCATCTGCCGCCGAGGAGCGCCGCCGCTGTGCCAGGCGCTCGCAGTCTGATGCCCAACGGCAGCAGAGCTGCAGCAACCGCAGGCGCTCACATCGCGTCAGCCGCCGAGGCGGAGGCGGAGGCCGAGCCGAACGCCACGGCCGAGGATCCTCTGGCAGCCTATCGTGGCCAGTGCGTCGTGCTGTACACCACGTATGCGAGCAACATGCTCTTCGAGGTCGCGTGGCGCAAGCTTGAGACCCAATTCCAGGGCATGGGGCTCAAGTATACGGCTATCGACGGCGCGGCGCCGGAAGCGAAGGCGGTGCGATCCCTACTTTGGGCGATCAGCAACGACCGAAGCTACCCGCAGGTATTTGCATGCCGTCATGGGGGGGCGTGCGAGTTCCTCGGCGGCGCAAGTGAGATGCAAGCACTCTTTGACTCGGGCGAGCACGCGCGCCGTCTCGCCGAGTACCTCGAGCTCCCATCGGAGATCCCACAAGGGGGCGGGCCCATCCGCGAGGTGGGCGGCGTTGGCAGCGGCTTGGGCTCCTCGAATGCAGGCGCATGCTTCGTGTGGGTGGGCGCGCAGTCGTGCGACGCGTACCGGCAGGCGGCGCTGCGTTGGGCGGCGCTTCTCGAGCGTTTTGAGGGAGCACCGCCTGCCCATGAGGAGGCGCAGGGGCGCGAGAGTGAACCCTTCTGGCGTGCCGTGAGCTGCGGCCATGCCGTGCCAGGCCATGCCTTTGTTGCGGTGCGCAAGGCGACGCCGCTCGCCGCGTACGACGCCGAGTACGGCCCCGGCATCGCGACCTTCCTCCCGAAGCCTGTGCCGGTGCTCTCTCTCTCTCCAGCCGAGGGTGCGCCGTCGCAGGCCGAGGGGACTCTGGTGCGCGATGCGGCCACGGGCGACATCGTCGGTCCTCAGCAGCGCTGGCATGCGGCGCTAAACGCCCTCTTGTTTGTGCACCACCTCTCCTCGTACTGAGATTGTACTGAGTGAGGTGGGGACTCGATGCTCGAAGCTGCATAGGATTCCTAACGTACCGGTGTCCGGCGGCGATTGGTTTTGGCTCGTTGGCTTTCTCGTCAGCGGAGCGGCGTATTATTTGGGCGAGAAGCCTCAGCGTGCACACGTCCGCCGTATGTTTCCCGTTTACTTGCATTGAGTTTTTGCATGTATTGAGCAGAAGCATGAATCGAAGGACAGCTGGTTCCAAATGTTTCTTTGCCGTTACGATTCATGTTTCTGCTCTTTGGGTTTTGTGGCTGGCTGCGGTGGCGGCGCCGATGTATTCTGCACGATCTGCATCGCTCCGCCTGACGCTTGCGAAGGAGAAAAAGCAGGAGAGGAAGGAGGCGAGAGCCCTGCGGATCGCCGCTCTCCAAGACAAAGACGAAGAAGCGGCAGTGGAGCTCATCGACTACGGCAAAATCGCGTTTACACAACACAACTCGGGGCAACCTGCAGAATACATTCTTGCCAAGGGCGCCACGGACAAGAAGCTGGTCGCCAAGCAGATCATTGCCGCATGGAAGATTACGGAGCCGGGTGTAATGATCCGTGCCGCGGGCTCAGTCAACCTGAAATTGCTCCAGCACCTCGACTCCGACGACGTCGAGAACATCCTCCAAGGCGTGCTGGCGACTGCGGCTAGGACGGGTGGGTGCCTTCAATCGAATGGCCTCAACTTTGGCCTTGCGAGCCTGCTCGGAGCGTGTTTTGCACGCATACGTCATCGCTGCCCTGTACCTCTCGTGGGCGTCCTCAGCTGGGCGGCAGTCCAAAACCGCGAAATGATCGTGAGCGAGGAGGATATCGACAACGAGTTTGTCCCAAACAAGGGCCTCAAGCACAAGTACTTGGACGGCGCGCCAGAAGAGGGCCTGGGGCGCTACTCTCTGCAGCCCGCGCACACCCACTTCGTCTTCCTGAAGGCAGACAAAGCCACGCTTGCGGCCGCGGGGAACACTCCTGCGGAGCAGCTGCGTAACGCCCGGATCCGTGCGTTCAAGGCCGCGCACGCCGTGGAGAAGGAGATCGCCAACGCAAGCACTGGCCGTTTCATGCCCGCGCGCGTCCTGGTCATCTTCGGGGGAGATGAATTCACGCTCAAAGAGATCGACAGTTACATGGACGGGAAGCATGGAAGGGTGTTGCTCCTCGCTGCTACGGGCGGGCTGGCACAGGCTCTCGGTCAATTCATGAAGAAAGGCGTCATCCTACCGGACTGGGAGCCGCATCGTGAGATGTTTGAGAAACTGATGTCGAAGAACCACGACGACGGCGTCTCGCCCAAGATGACCCCCAATGGTCGCGACTCGGCCTTGGAAGATGAGGACTGGAAGTACATCGCCATGACTGAAGTGACCGCAAAGGAGGGCATCATGCATGCGATCTTGGACCTCGCGATGGAGCAGTGCAAGACGGCTTCCGCGAAAGTCGCAGCCGCGGTCAAATGGAATCACGCAGAGCGGCTGAACGATCTGCTGCTCGGGACGCCGCCCTGGGACAAGGATCGTCCTACCTTGCTCAAGGAGGCGCTCGAAGATTCGCTCAAGCTGAAACACACGGACTGCGTGAAGATCTGCATCCACCACGGGGCGCCGGTGGCAAAACTCGACCTGCTCGACCTCTACGACATGCTGTACGACTCTCATTCCCCGCCAATCGTCTATCTCTTCAAGGGGCTCCAGAAGCCGTCAGCACGGCTCGAGCAATGGCGGTCTCTGGGAATGAAGGTTGGACGTGATACTTCCGTCAACCTCGACGACCCGATCTACGAGTTTTTCCCAGTCGAGGCTTGGAACTTCATCGGTGCGATCACGCCTGGCCTCTGCAACTACTGGCGAAGCAAGATTGGAGACGTTGTCACGCAGGGGCCCCTGCCTGACGGCGGTCATGGATACATGAAGCTCGCTGAGGAGATCGACGTGAAGAAGATCACCGGGCCGAAGTGGATCGACATCTACCTTTGGGCCATCCTCCTCGGAGAGACCGAACTCGCCCTCGCCCTTCTGCCCGCTTGCCGCGAGCCTATGCGCGCGGCCGTGATCGGTGCGGGGATCGCCAAGGCCATGGCGAGCGCTCTGCCGCTGCACGCAGTGACGCTTCAAGAAGCGGCCGAGGAACACGAGGCGTACGCAATCAAGCTGCTGGACATGTGCGAGACTTTCGAAGATGCGTGGCGCATGCTGATCACCAAGTCCACGACGTGGACGAGGCCAGTGCTGCACCAAGCTGTGGCGGCGAACCTCAAGAAGTTCGTCTACCACGTTCACTGCCAGACGCTTGGTGACGAGTGGCTCTATGGCCGTGCCGACTTCGAGAAGCCCGCGGTCATGCTGAATGGCACCGCCTTCACAACCGCCAGGATGCTCCTTCATATGGCCGTGCCGTTGGATCCACCCTTGATGAGAAAGATGCTCAAGGTTGTACCTTCACCAAGCGGAAGCGACGCGGACGTCTCTGGCATGACTCCGAATTGTTGGGACTATTACACCATCCCCGCGGTGAAGCTGCTCGTACGCCTCGTCATGCACTTCCTCTATACGCTCTTGCTTTCGTCCGCCACCCTGCAAACACCGATGCCCTGGCTTCAGGAAGGTGCGCGCGACCGCGCTGCTGCACCCTGCGCACCCTCACCGCGCGACCCTTGCATTTCGTCTGACCCCACAGCCGTGTAACGGCCGTTCGCCTCGCAGTGCATGATCTTATGGGGCTCGTTCCCATCGATTCTGCCGCGCACCATGGCGGCGGCTTGGAGAACAGCAAGCTCGACGCTATTCTATGGATCTGGACCATTGCCTCTTGCCTGGACGAATTCTACAAATATGCGTTGAACCCAAAGACGTTCCAGGCATTGGGGTGGAACCTTTTCGACTACCTGACGTTTACAGTTGTTCAGATTGGGTTGTCGATGCGCTTCGTGACCCTCGAGCGCTCCGTGGAGATTGAATGCTTCGCAGTGATCCTGGTCTGGGTCCGCATTCTCAAGTTCCTCCAACTCGATTACAACCTTGGTGTGCTGGTCATCATTCTCATGCGCATGACCAAAGACATTGTGGTGTGGGGCGTGGTGAACGCGATCGTGCTGATCGCATTCACCGTCGCCTTCGTGAGCATCGCCGACCCATACGTCGTCGAGTCGTCGGGGGGGGATCCGATGACGGCCCCATTGTGGGCAATGCTCGGGGACTTTGACGTCCAGGAGTACCACGACTGGAATCCGTCGGTTGGCAAGACGATGCTCTGGCTTTACGTTATCTTCTCCAACGTCGTGCTTGTCAACTTGTTGATTGCGATGATGGGCCACACTTTCGAGACCATGATCGAGGAGGCGGACCTGGAATGGAAGTTTGGTCGACTTCAATCGATCATCGAGTGCAACGACCGTTTCTGCGCCGTGCCGCCGCCTTTCAATCTACCGATCACTCTCTTTGCATTCTTGTCCTTCATGTATCGCAAGGCGACCACCGGCACAGGCGAGCAATCCGCGAAGGCCAAGGATGAAGATCAAATTGCCGACATTAAGGTGGCAAACCAGAAATTGGATAAGGTGGCAAAGAGGCTGCTCTACTCGCTCAGGCGAGCTCAAGAGGATGCCACGGATATGAATGAGGTTGGGGGCGATGTGAGGACGATCATATCTAAGCAAGAGTACATGGATGTTCAACTCCATAAGAGGATGGACAAGGTCGAGGGCCTGATTAACGACCTCGCCGAAGTGATCATGAAGGGGCAGCATTCGACGACGGCCGGATGGCTGCCGTCCATGTGGAGCAGTCGGCAGGGAATAGCAGAAGAGGAAGACCCCGTGGCATCGGATCGAACAGGCGGGAAGAAGAAGAAGGCCGGAAAACAGTGACGCCGGTTCAATTGGCGTCGGC
>PJAB01001245.1:0-16035 GCA_002887195.1 Chrysochromulina parva
CGAGTTGCATTCGTTCTCAAGGCATTCGCATCCTCGTGCGATAGCAGCCCTGGCAGCAAGGTTGGTGTCTTTTGGGACTACGGCTCACTCCCACAGCGCTCACGCAGCTGCCCTGAGGGGGGGGATGACCGAACACCTGCAGAACGCGCCCGCTTCGAGCGTGCGCTCGACAACATGGGGCTGTGGTACAGCCATCCAAAAACATTCGTGCTTCTCGTGTCGACGCCGCTGCCCGAGGGGGGTTACACCAACAGCGCGCCCTACGGGGCTCGAGGCTGGTGTATGGCCGAGAGGCACATGAGCTCTATTGTCAAGGGCTCGGGCCTGCAGCTGGACCTCTCGCAACTCACTGGCGCTGAGTGCACCATCTTTGACATGGTCAATGCCTCTTCCGCACTTCAGCCGCCCCCCCTCACCCCGACCGCCTTCGCCGAGAAGCTGCGCGACGGTGTCAGCAGCGAGCGCATCGCATTCACCAATGGCGGCGACGTCGACGTTGTAGCCGAGATCTATAAGCGAGCGTTCACTACTGAGTTTGAACGCATGCGGCGCCTCTGCTTCTGCCATCGCAAATGGAACGACGCACAGGGCGAAGAATTTTCAGCCGCCGTGCGATACGCTCTCTCTGTCGGAGGGCTCACGCACGTGGAAGCGCTCGAACTGGAACACAATCGCATCAGCGACCAGAGCATCATTGCGCTCGTGGACGCGTGCCAAGGGCACGTTATGCCCAGGTGCGCTTACATCTACCTCGACCACAATGACATCGGCGACGCTGGGATGAGGGCTCTGGCGTCGGCGATCGAGAGGAACACGTGGCCGTTGCTGAAGAGGGTCACAGTCGACGGCAACCCGAGGGCCAGCTCTGAGGCGCAAGCATCAGTTCTCGCCGCGCTGGAGACGCAAGTGGCGTTGCGTCGGGGGGAACGAAGCTCAATGTGAGGTCGCGGGGCTAACCCTGGACCAACCATACCGTCGAGACCGACATGCCAGACTCATACCAAGTTTACGCAATATCGGCAGCCGGGTGATGGTGAAGTGATGGTGATGGGTGATGATTGGTGTGTGTTTTTAGCTGTTAACCATGTGTTGGGGCGCGGTGAGCTGCGCGCTGTGCGATGTCGGATATGTGTGAAACCACACGGTGATCGACCATGTGATCGACTGATATCCGTTGCTTTATTTGTATTGCCACGGGCGTGATCTTTAACCGCTACTGGAAGGAGTCGTCCCTTGCTCACAGGTTCCCTTATTGGCAGAGAGCTCTGCCCGTGCACGTACGTGCCCATCGGCCGCCGCAGCGGTGAGCAGCTCGGCCGCGCGCACGCACGGATCCTGCGAGCTCTCTGGCAGAGGGCTGGGCCAGCCAAACTCGACGCCGCGCAGCAGCAGCCGAGCCAGGTCGTACGCGGCGCGGGAGCCGACGCTCGGCCCGCCCGATGGGCCGCCGCTGCCATCCGCGCTCACGACAGCGCTCATGACAGCGCTCATGACAGCGCTCACGACAGGAGTGGAGCCGGCGGCGCTACCGGTACCGATCGGCGCAGCACTAAACGCCGTCCTGGGCACCGTCTCGCGGTCGGCGCGTCGTGCCGAGCATCCGCTGGTGTCGGCATGCTCCGCGAGCACCTCGGAAGGCCTCTGAGTGCCTCCGAGTGCCTCCGATGGCATCGATCCGCCCGCTACGGCGCGTCGCAACGAGCCGCCCGCTACGGCGCGTTCCAGCCAAGCAGCCGCCAGTTTCAGGTCGACGGGCAGACCTTTCCCCACAGCGTATGCGTTGCCGAGGAGGTGCTGTGCGGGTGCGAAGCCGCCGTGCGCGCTCACGTTGTACCAGCGTGCCGCAAGCGCGTCCCGATCGAGCGCCGTCGTGAGCGCTTGGGAGGCGCGGGAGGCATGCAAGAACGCTCCGAAGGGCTCGCCCGCGACAGCGCGCGCAAGGTACCAATCTCCGGCGCCTGCCATCGTGCAGCGCGCGCACGTGCGAAACCAGACGACCAGCGACCAGCGCTCGCCTTCGGTCACGTGCACGCCATGGAACAGGTCGGATGCATGCACGACGGCCTCTCCGTCGTCGAGCGGCAGCCACCAGCGTGTCGTGAGGTTCGAGAGGAAGAGACCGCCCTGGTACCCGCTGCGGCGGCTCAGCGAAACGACGGCGGTCACTGCGGCGTGCCCATCAACGTGCTCGTAGTGCGACCGTCGCTCGAATGGTCGGTAGCGGCGGATGAGGCACGTGCACGGCGTGCATCGACCACGAGCACTACTCGCGCAAATCGGCGAGCGGTCGGCGTGCTGTCGCAGCGTGTGCAGCGCCGGCTGAAGCAGCTCGGCAAGAGCATGAGCATCCTCCTGGATGACGCCGTCTTTGATCACGTAGAACTCATGCGCTGGATGGCCGTCCACCGAGTCGGGCCTCTCGTCGAAGGTCAGAGCGGCGGCCACTGCGTGCACGCCTTGGATGACGCTCTCCTCCAAGATTGATGGCAGCACCAGAAATGGTGACGGTCTCATGTTGTGGCCGCTCCACACCACGGCGCCGGAGAAGTGGCCGTCGGCTCCGCGTTGGAGCTCGGATCGATCGATGGCCAACATACGCGCGGCTCGGGTCGCGCGGCTTGGATCGTCGGTGTGGTCGCGGAAGGAACAAAAAGCGAGCGTTCATGAGCGCCTGTGCTGTGGCGCTGTGAACGCGCGGACTCTTTTTTCGTGGTTTGACTTTCGTGGGTACCTTGCTCCGAATTCGCTCCGACTTCGGAGGAGATCGCATGGAGGTTGACCACGAAAAAACCCGGCGGCCGCCCGAGCGCAGAGCACCAGGGCAAGCAAGCTAATTAGTCGAATACAAACAACACTCTAAACAAGAAGAAAAATCGAAAGAAAAAAGAGTCCGGTGTAATAACCCGGACGTGTCGACCCACGACCGGAGACGTGTTGCACGGGGATGACATTCCCACCCCCTCCATTTCAAGTCTTGTGAATATACAGCACTGAAGAGGGGCGTGAGATGAGAATCACGATCAGAAAACAAAACTCTGAGGTACCAGGTATGATTGGTATATGCGCCCCGGTCACCCATCATCCCTCACTCTGAGGAATTAGTACCGCGAGATTCGTCTCCATATCGCCTTCGAATATCGCCTGATCCAAGGCAGCGGCGCGACAGCCCCCGCCGCCAGGTGCCTTGATTTCTGTAGCGCCAGACGGACCCTCCGTCTAAGACGCTCAAACTCCCTCCGCGTAAGATGCCCACAATGATTCAATCCAGGTCCTCGATGAATGGGAGAGAGGGGGCGCGGGCGGGGGTGGGGGCGGGGGCGGCGGCGGCGGCGATGGCGGCGGCGGCGGCAGCGGCGGCAGCGGCGGCGGAAGCGGCGGCGGCGGCAGCGGCAGCGGCGGCGGCGGCGGAAGCGGCGGCGGCGGCGGCGGCGGGCCGGGGGGGGGCGTCAGCGACGGTGACGGCGACGGCGGCGGCCTCGGCGACGGCCTTGGCCCTGGATGCGGCGGCGGCAGCTGGGGCGGGCGAGGCGGCGGCTGGCGACGTGGCCTCAAGCTGCCGGGCACGCTTGGCGTTGCGCGTGGACGAATCCCGCGCTTCCCCACAGGACTCACGCGCTTCCCCGCTGCCCTCTTCTGCTGTGGACGTCTCAGCCTTAGCGCCCTTGGCCTTACCACCCTCGGCCTCACCGCCCTCGTCCATGCCGTCCGTCTCCCCTCGACCCCCTTGCCGGCGCTGCAGGCGCGCCGCGCGCACTGCCTGGGCCTCGGCGACGGACATCTCCATCGCAAGCTGACGAGCACAGGAGCAGAGGATGCTCAGTAGGAACTCCATGCAATCAACGACCATCAAGGGCCATCAATGGCCATCAAGGGCACTCGCCTTGAGCATCATCTGCTCTTCCCCACTCGCGCCCGCCGCCGCCGCGGTCGTCCAGGAGCTAATGTTAGCCGCGCGCCGTCTTGGGCGCATGGGTGGGGCTGGGGCTGTCCCCCCACCGCCACCGCCACCGTCGCCCCCCCCACCCTTACCGCCTGCACCGCCCCAGCCCCGGCTGCCACGCACGAGCTCACGGGCCGCCGAGACGTTCGCATGCAGCCGGCTTTGCTCGAGAAGCATCAGGACAGCGCGCCCCACGTCCATTTGGTTCGCCTCGAGCGCCACCGCCGCTTGCTCCGCGCCAAACCCCATCGCCTCGATTTCTGTTATGGCCGCGGATCTCGCGGCGTCACCGCCACCGCTACTGCTGCTGCTGCCACCACCACCGCTGCTGCTGCCTCCACCACCGCTGCTGCTGCCTCTACCACCGCTGCTGCTGCTGCCTCTGCCACCGCTGCTGCTGCCTCTACCACCGCTGCTGCTGCTGCTGCCATTTGCACCCTCAGCGCCCTGGACGGCAGGTCTGGCGATAGCGGTGGGCTCGGCGGCGGCGGTGGCGCGCGGTGCGGCTGAGCCCGCGCCTGGCCCCTTCCGAGGCACCCCGCCATCTTTTCGGAGAGCGCCGGTCGCTCCTCGTCCGATCTCGAGTGCATCTCCGGTCGCTCCTCGTCCGATCTCGAGTGCAAGCTGCCTCTCGGCCATCTCCTTGGCGGCTTCGGCTGCGGCCATCAGGTCGGCCGCTCGCTGAGCGGCCTCGGTGGCCTCCCTCTCCGCCTCGATGGACGCGGCCTCGGCCGCCTCGGCCGCCGCCGCCGCCATCACCGCCTCCGCCGCCGCCAGCGCCACAAATTTCGGATGCTTGCGAGCGTTGCCTCTGCCTGCCGCCAAATTAGGCAATGACAGTGCCATATTAGGCAAGGACAGTGCCATATCATTATACGGCACGGCCGTGCCTGCGCCCGGCTCGGCGCCCGCTGCGGCCACCGCCACCACAGCATCGTTAGCATCGGCAGTATCCGGGGCGGACAAGGCCGCCGATGTCGCCGCTGCCCTTGCTTTGGCGGCGGCCGCCGCGCCTTTCACAGAGCCTCGACGTGCTCTGCCCGCCGCATTGGGAACCGACTGCGCCGCCCCACCCTTGGGGTTCGTCATCTCTCTTGGACTAGCTTCCTTATTGGGACTACCTTCCTCGACCTTGAGGCCACCGGCGCCGCTGCCGGCGCCGCTGCCGACGGCGCTGCCGGCGGCGCTCCGGCGTGTAGGCTGACCCTCGGCGGCCTTGGGGATGAGTTCGTGCCGCTTCAAGTCACCAAAGAGGACATAGGGGCCCGGCGGCATGCGATTGAACAGGCATTGCCACACGGGCGGACCTCGACGTCCAGAGCCCTCCTCCGCTGCCTCCACCTCCTCCTCCTCGTCCTCCTCCTCCTCCTCGTCCTCGTCCTCGTCCTCCTCGTCCTCGTCCTCGTCTCCACCCACATCTTCATGGTGCGATCTCCTCCGCTTGCCGCGCTGGGCGCTCAAGGCGGCCGCGGAGGCGGCGGGCGCGCTGCCCAGGGAAGCAGAGACTGGGGACGGGGCTGGGGCGAGCGCCGCCAGCGCCGCCAGCGCCGCCAGCGGCCTGTGCGCCGGCGGCGGCGGCGGCGCGGGCGGCGGCGGCGGCTTGCCCGCCTCAATGTCGAGCAACGCTGCGATGCCGTCGGCCAAGCACACCTTGCTTCCACGTAGCGTCCACAACTGATGAGACTTGGCAGCCTCCCGAGTCAGGCAGTCCCGTGCCGCCCCGCGAGCACGATCCCACTGTGGCCACTCCGCTTGCACGGTGTCGACGATGAGCTCACGCGCGACGGCGCCGCTAGGGCCGCCGAGGGTGTGCGTCGCGCGCACGATGAAGCCGCGCACGCTGTCGCGCGGTGGGATCTGGGAGGCGGCACTCGGGTGCCCAAACATTTGGGTGCCGCCTCTCGATAGCGTGTGGGGGGGGGGAGGCGCCGACTCGTATTGGGCACCCGAGTCGGCGCCGTGTTGGGCGTCCGCGTTGGCGCCGTATTGGGCACACGAGCCAGCGCTGGCTTCCTCGGTCGCGCAAGTGAAGGTGGCGGCGGCGGTCGACAATGCTCCCGAGGTCGCGGCGCCGTCGTGGGCAGAGGTGCGTAGCGTCAGACCGGCGCTGTCGTGGGCATTGGAGGTGACAGGGCCCTTGCGCACACGGCGCTGTGCGGGGGAGCGCCGGCCGCTCGGCTTACCGGTGCCGTTGCCACCCTTGCGCGCGCCGCCGGCGCCGCCGCTGCCGCCACTGCCGCCATCCTCATCCGCCTCGTCGTCGTCGTCGCCCGCCCCGTCGCCTGAGACGGCGCCCGCGACGGCGCCCGCGACGGCGCCCGCGACGGCGCCCGCGCTCGGACCGCCGCTACTGCCGCCCATACGGCGCCCGACACGGCGCCCCGCGCCCTTGGTTCCAATAGAACGCCAGTCAGCCTCGCCGCTCTCATCGTCAGATGCCTCCCCGCACGCTCCCGGCGTCCACCCCATCTCAAACCGGCGCATGTCGATGACGCACACGTCGTCCCCGCCAATGGCGCAGCAGCATCGCGTGGCCGCGTGCCCAAACGGCAACCAGAGCGGCAGCGCAAAGTTGGTCGACTCGGCGCAGTTGAGCCCCAAGTTGAAGCCGAAGTGGTAGGCCTGGGGCAGCTCGATCACAGCAAGGTTGTGCGCTCACAATCAAGGGCCATCGACGGAGAGCAAGCGCAATCAAGAGCCATCAAGGGAGATCCCACCTTGGGAAGCGTGATCACAAACTCGCCCGCGTACTGGCGCAGTGTCGAGCACCGAACTCCATTCTGCGCGAAGACGCCCGGCGCGATGAGGGTCGTCTTGTGCCGCAGGAATTCAGCGCACTTGGCGTGCTCGTCGGGCATGAGCTGCGCGCCGAGATCGAGCGAGATCGATCAGAGGGACCAAAAGACGAGACTTGAGGGCGCCATCAAGGGGTCATCAAGGGCCATCACGAGAGCTCGTCGGAGATCTCGCAGCGAGATCACGGGAGCTCGTCGGAGATCTCACCTGGGCGGCGAGCAGCTCGATCATCGTGGCGCACGTGGACGAGGCGCCGTACCACTGCTTGGGGGCACCGTAGTGCAGCTGCGGGTGCGCGCACGATCGAGTGCACCGAGTGCACCGAGAGCACCGAGCAAGGGTTAGGGGCAGCGGCCGCAGCAAAGCAACAGCAGATCAGCAGCAGCAGCAGGAGCAGCAGCGGCAGTGCAATCAAGGCCAATCAAGGCCAATCACACGCAATCGAGGCCAATCAACGGGCGCACATAGTTGATCGAGAGCAGGTCCATATCCTCATCAAGGCCAATCAAGGCCCATCACACGCAATCAACGGGCGCACATAGTTGATCGAGAGCAGGTCCATATCCTCGACATGCAAGCCGAAGAGGGCGCGGTACGCGCCAAAGTAGAGCATGGGTGTGTTGATGCCGTTCATCGGCTTGGAGATTGCGCCGTCGCCGCGCCGGAGCAGGTCCGGAAGGTTGTTCAGGTTCCACGGCTTCACGTCAGGAGCAAAGCGCGTGCCGTCGAGGTCGGCGCCGTACAGCGCAGGGCGTGCGAAGGCAAGCTCGGCCCAAAACTTGTCTTCGAGGTCGTCGAGCGTGTGCTCGTTGCGCACCTGCTCGCGCGACGCGTACGCCGTCGACTCGCGCTCGAAGCGCTCGAAGCTCATCGCCGGCCGCGTCTCGTGCATCAGCGCGTAGAGGCCCGATGCGTTGCCAGACGGCACAACGTGCTGCGCGATGGCGCCCGCGAGCCTGTACGTGGGCGGCGGCGGCACCTGCGGCGGACCCTGCCAGCTCTGCGGCGGCACAATCTTCGCGATGCCGCTCGGCCCGATCTGGCTGGCGATGGACGTCACATACGCCGCAAAGTTGGAGAACTCGTCGTCAGTAGGATGGAAGATGGGAGCGGCGAATGCCTCGCCGCCGCGCAATCCGACCGGACGCCACCGAGGGCGCAGCTCACGGTCCGACTCCTGCGGCTCCGCCATCGCGCGAGGCGCGCAACGCGTCGATGAGATGGTTCCGCTTTCCCGAGCGCGTGTCCGACACGCGAATGCTGATCCGAGTCTCGCGTCTCACGCAACTTCCGCGACTTATCGTTACAGTTACAGAACTTGTACCCCTTCCCAAGTTTGCCAAAGCATGCCACAGAACCTAGCCAATCAAAGGTACGCCAAGGCACCTCCACCGCTGGCTCAGAGAGCACACTCCAGCGGGTTCCACTGAGACTGGGAGCGTGTGTCGTTCATGTGGTCAACAGAATTCCCGCGGCGCTGGTGGTGGCTGGATAGTGTTGTCACCCCTTGTCCCACCCGTTAACAACTGTCCATTAAACTCAGCACAACCAGCATGCATTTCTCTCCTGGCTGTTACAGAACTTTCGTTTGTGGCCGCTATAAGGCGCATGCCTAGAGCTCGGCTGCCGACCTCAACGTTGGTCGCCGCGCTGCTCGAGCAGAAGAACACCAAGAGGAGGATCCTGCGGATCCTGACGCACAAGTACCACGATCCAACGGAGCAGATCTCGCGCGATGCCTTCGCCGAGCTCGTCGCCAATGCCCTCGCCGAGGACTGCGCCTTTAGCCACGACGAGCTGATCGCCGCCGCCCGAGACGTCTTTGACACCAAGATCTTGGCTTCAAAGACGCTCGCAGTGAGCCCCCGCGACTCGGTGAGCGCACGAGAGATCCTCTCCCTCTATCGCTTCGGGTTCACTGCGGCAGCGGGCCTGCCCGAGCCCATCGGGCTGCCGCAGAGCGTTAGCGTTCAGAGAATCGAGCTCGTGACGTCTCTGCGCGATGCGGCACGCATCTACGAGCGCGGAGGGCTGATGTCGCCGCGCATCGCACGCAGCCACGGCGATGCCGCCCTCTCTCCTAGCGCCGACGCGCCCTCTCCCCTCGCGCTCATCACGGCGCTGCCAACCGAAGCCGACGGCCTGGTTGGCCCTTACGATCGTAACGGCCTGGTTGGCCGTTACGATGGGCTCAACGCGAAGACCAAAGTCGGCAGCGCCGAAGAGGAAGGCGGCGCGCCGGTCGACGGTGCGGCGGGGCGTCGCTCGCCGTCGGGCCCGCCCTCGACTGAGACGCTGCTGCGGCTGGCCCAGGCGCGTCTGCGCACACAAGCCGCCCGGCTACGCGTGAAGCTCGAGAGGCTCTCAATCGACCGACACGGTGCGGCTCCCATCGACGAGATCATTCGAACCGTTCGGGAGATTGGATCTCGCGCGCACCCGCCGCTGCTGGTCGTGGGGGCGGCAGAGGCAGCGCTGCGTGAGCTCGCATGGAGCGTGGGCGATGGGCGCCGAGATGGGCGCGGGGCGGCAGAGGAGTGGGGCGAGCAGGACGCGGATGTGGGCGATGGTGACGAGGTGGAGCAAGGCGAGAATGTGACGCTGACGGGTGGAGTGAAGAAGGAGGCAACTGACGATGAGGGGATGCGTGGCGAGGAGGACGGCAGCAGTGGTGGCGATGACGTCGGCGGCAACGAGGCTCCGCAGCGGGTGCATTTGCTACCCTCGCTTCCTGATTTGGCAACGCGGCGGGTGCATGTTCGCCGTTTCGCCGCGGCGCTGTGGACAGTCCCCGGTCACCAACCGCCAAGCTTACCGCCGTTACCCGTGCCCAAGGGCGGTGCGATCACTTCTGGGAGCGCCGTGGTAAGCACTTGCATGCAGATCTCTTCTGGGATCGCCGGCCTCCGGCACAGCGCCAGCAGCCCGGCCGTCGCTAGCCTGCGGGCACCGGCCCGGGCCATTCGTCGGAAGTCGCTACCTAATTTGGCACTGCCATCACTACCTAATATGGAACAACCCTTTCCTCGGAAGCCGGAAGCCGCCGCCGCCGCCCAGGGCGGAGCAAGGAAGCCGATCACGCAATACGAGATCATGATCGGCACCGCGAGTGGCAGACGGCACGGCGGCGGCGGCGGCTGGGGCGATGGCGGCGGCAGCGTCGTCGTCGTTGTTGGCGGCGGCGATGACGGTTGTCTTCCTCCGATGAAGACTCCGGGCTCCAGCACCGCGTCCTCCCTGACAAAACCCCGCGCTGCTGTCGATACATCCGCGCTGCCCAGCTTATCGCCCTCCTCCTCCGCCGCCGCCGTCGCCGCGGCCTCCCCGGGGCTCAACGCGTTTGGAAGCGTCACGCGTAGTGCGATGCCGAAGGCGACGCCCCTAGTAGGCGCCGATGCAGCAGGCGAGGAGTTTCGTCAACCATGTGATGCGGATGTTGCAAGGAGGTCGAATGTGCGCCGTCACCTGCAGCAAGGCATCTCGTTAGCTGGGAGCAACGCGATGCTCCTCAAGCTTCGCACCAGGGTCCGCGAATGGTCATTGCATGCCGTCAGCCAGGTGCAGGTGCAGCAGGTGCAGCAGGTGCAGCAGGTGCAGCAGCGACAGCTGCAGCAAAACGCAGCAAAGCGCGCGGCAGACGCGCAGGCGGTCGGTCCTATAAGCGTGACCGCGTACTTGGATGAGGTCTTCCATCAGGTCGCCGGCGACGACGATCTTGCCGCCGAAGCCGCCGCCGATGCAGCGGCAGCCAAAGCAGCCGCCAAGACAGCCGCACGAAAAGCGGCGCGCGGCAGACGGCCGGGGATCTTGGGAGATTTCGATCTGGACGAAGAGCCAGGTGCTCCGCCGATTGTCGACCAGGTGAGTGAGGCATGACCACTGACGACCACTGATGGCCACTTAATGACCACTGATGACCACTGATGACCACTGATGACCACTGATGACCACTTGATGACCACTGATGATCACTGATGACCACTTATGACCACTGACGACCACTGATGGCCACTTAATGACCACTGATGATCACCGACACACCGAGCCTCATTGATGACCCCATTGAGAGGCGTAACGATCAACGCTCTGCCGATCGCCGAGCAGATCAAGAGGGCCCTGCAGCTGAACGCGACGAGAGTGATGGACCTGTTCCGAAGCTGGGATGAGAATGGCGACGGGCAGGTGTCATGCGCCGAGTTCCATCACGCGATGGCCGTCCTGGGACTCGAGGTGCCCGCAGAGAGCATCGACGAGCTGTTCGCCAGCTGGGATGCCGATGGCGGTGGCACGCTCGAGTTCTACGAGCTCTCCAAGATCCTGCGCGGCCCTGTCGCTGACCTCCCTACCAAGACAGCGCTCCCGGCCATCTCGGCCAAGGTACAGAAGACCTTCTCGCGCTTCGACGTGAATCACAACGGGTACCTCGAAATCCAGGAGCTGCGCAAGGCGCTCGAGCACCAAGGCCTCGACTTAAGCACCGCCGAGGCCGGGCGCATCCTGAGCGTGTACGACGACAAGCCCAACGGCAAGCTGGACCTGAGCGAGTTTGCGCAGGTCATCCACGACCTGAGCGCCACTGCTTCCAAGGTCAAGCTGACCTTCTCGCGCTTCGATGCAAATGACAGCGGGTACCTCGAAATCCAGGAGCTGCGCAAGGCGCTCGAGCACCACGGCCTCGACTTAAGCACTGCCGAGGCCGGACGAATCATGAGCGTGTACGACGGCAATCCCAACGGCAAGCTGGACCTGAGCGAGTTTGCGCAGGTCATTCATGACCTGAGCGCCTCCCTACTGCACCCTACTGTGCAGCCGACGGCCAGCAAGGGGGCCACCCCACCCCCGACGGAGATTAATCGCAAGGCGTACCAACGGGCGATGGCCGAATTTGGGATGGATTTGGGCGCGGGCGAGGAAGGTGAGGCTGATGATGACCTCTGATGACCGCTGATGACCCCTGATGGCCGAATTTGGGATGGATTTGGGCGCTGGCGAGGAAGGTGAGGCTGATGATGACCACACTGATAATGACCCCTGATTGTTCCGTGGCTTGCATGCTGATTGAAGCTGATGGGCTCCCTCATCAGGCGAGGTCCTTTTCCAAGCCCTGGACGTCAAGGGGGAGGGTACGATCTCCATGAGTGATCTCCAGGCCGCGATCAAGTTCATCCTAGATCCACGGCACGAGACGGACCCGACAGGTCTGCTTCCACTGATGACCGCTGATGACCGCTTATGGCCACTGATGACCACTGATGACCTCTGACGATCCTCGGCACGAGGCAGACCCGTCCGGTCTTCTTCCACAGCTTGACCTCGAGGCCATTGCCTGCTGATGACTGCATGATGACTGCATGCTGATTTCATGATGACTGCATGACGACTGAAAGCTGACTGCATGAGGATTGCCTCCCTGATCAGGTCTGCTCCGCGACTCGGCCTCGCTGCCCGCTGGCCTCCTTAAGCTCTTCCAAATCGAGCACCGGTCCACGCTGGCCAATCCCTCGCCGACTTCGGCCAAGACGAAGACCTCGGCCAAGAAATCGGCCAATCCCACCGAACAGCTCCGGGCATCCCTCGTGGCGAGGGGGGAACGGGTGGTGGGCCTGTTCCGGCGGTGGGATCTCAACGGCGATGGCATCATCTCGAAGGAGGAGGTGATCTGCAACATGATTGCGCCGGATTGCTCCACATCATCAGAGGCGAATAGTTCTCATGAGAGGCTTCTTCCCATCCCCCCCCCCCCTCACCCACCCCCTCCTTTTGGGCGCGGTGCGCACAGTTCCGGGCGGCTCTTCCCGAGCTCGGCCTGATCTCGATCTTGGTCGGCCAGGCGGACGATCTTTTTGATCAATTCGACACGGACAGCTCGGGCGAAATCTCCTTCCACGAGCTCCATGCGATGCTTCGCAAGCCACCCCCCGCCGTGCGCCAGCCGCCGGCCCGTCGCGTGCAGATTGCCATCCTCGAAATCGAGCCGCTTCGCGAGCAGACGCGACGCAAGCTGCTCGAGATGAACATGCGCGCGACCATGCAGGACAACCTGCTGACCTGATAGTATGAAGGGCACGGATATGGTACCACGTGGTTCGCGGTTAGGGTTAGGCCTAACCCTAACCCTAACCAGAATGGTACCACGTGCATCGCGGTTATCGCGGGAGCCGTCTTCGGTGATGAAACCCCTTTGTTTACGAAACCCCTTTGCCCCTCAGGATTCCCACGGGGGCAAAGTTACCGGTAGGCTGCCGTGTGTCCCGTGTGTCCCGGCTCCCCACGGTGTCTTTTTACCGGTAGGCTGCACAGAATAACCTCCGAAAGGCTCTCGACGTTCGTGTCGATGTGTCGTCAAGTGTGGCGCGGCTTGCCAGCCGTGCCGCTTTCTCAAAACCCATCTTCCCGAACCCGTACTTAAGGGGGACTCAGAGCTCGGCCTTCGGCCAGCTCTCGGGGCTGTTCTATCTAAACGATTCCCTTAGTGTGTAAATGCAAAATGGACTCTGAGTACCCCCAAATGCAATTTAACGTGAACGTGAAGCGTCGGGGTCTTGTATTGTCTTCTCTTCTGGGCTTTGTACGTGTTGTGTGAACGTTAACACGACAGACGCGACAACCGCGACAACCGGTGCTACGGCACTGTACTGTACCGGTAGGAACCTATTAACATGAAAGGGCTTCAAGGTCAGCATGGCGCTGATATCGAGCTGCTCGCGGCGCTTGTGCGCGACGGCGACGCTCAAAGCAAGGCGGACGCAGCCGGCGCCTTGGCGAAGCTGGCGGCCCGCGACGCTACAAATACGGCGGCCATCGCCGCGGCGGGCGCCATCGAGCCGCTTGCGGCGCTCGTGCGCGACGGCGACGCTCAAGGCAAGGCCTACGCAGCCGGCGCCGTGGCGATGCTGGCGAACGGCGACCATAACGGCGACCATAACGGCGACCATAACGGCGACGATAACAGCGACGATAACAGCGACGATGAACTGGAAAGGTACCGCGCGATGCTCGGCGACACGCACCCAGACACGCTCGCGTCTATCCACAATCTGGGCGTGCTGTTGTGCGATCAGGACGATCTGGCGGCAGCGGAGCCGCTGCTTCAAGAGGCGGTGGCAGGGCGCCGCGTGACGCTCGGCGACACGCACCCAGACACGCTCGAGTCGATCGAAAACCTGGGCTGGCTGTTGCACAAACAGGACGATCTGGCGGCAGCGGAGCTGCTGCTTCGCGAGGCGCTGGCAGGGTTCCGCGCGACGCTTGGCGACACGCACCCAGACACGCTCGCGTCGATCGACTACCTGGGCAGCGTGCTGCTGCACGATCAGGGCGATCTGGCGGCAGCGGAGCTGCTGCTTCGCGAGGCGGTGGCAGGGTACCGTGCGACGCTCGGCGACACGCACCTAAGAACGCTCAGGTCAATCGATAACCTGGGCTTGCTGCTGCACAATCAGGGCGATCTAGCGGCAGCGGCACCGCTGTATCGCGAGGCGCTGGCAGGGTACCGCGCAACGTACGGCGACACGCACCCAGACACGCTCGAGTGGATCGACAACCTGGGCTCGCTGCTGCACGATCAGGGTGATCTGGCGGCAGCGGCGCCGCTGTATGACGAGGCGGCGCAGGTCCTGCGCGAGGCACTGGTCGCGAAGCAGCTGTGCCGCGAGATGCGTGGCGACACGCAGCTCATCTCGCACTCATTGAAAACAAACCTGGGCAAACTGCTGCACGCTCGGGGCAATCTGGCGGCAGCGGCGCCGCTGTATCGCAAGGCGCTGGCAGGGTGCCGCGCGTGGTTGGGCGACACGCACCTAGACACGCTCGCGTCCATCAGCAACCTGGGCATACTGCTGAAAGATCAGGGCGACGTGCCGGCAGCGACGCTGCTGCTCCGCGAGGCGCTGTCCGGGTACCGTGCGACGCTCGGCGACACGCACCCAGACACGCTCGCGTCGATCAACAACCTGAAGGCCGTTGATGCCTTGGCGACCGCAGCGCTTGAGGGGCTCACGCTGGTACCTGCGGACAACGAGACGGGCTTCATGTGCGTGGTGAAGGCTGGCAAAAAGTTCAAGGCGGTGATTGAGGAGGGGGGCGAGAGGCACTACCTTGGCACCTTTGTGACGCCTCAGCAGGCGGCCTTGGTGGTCGCGAGGCGCTTGGGAGAGGAGGGATCGGCGGCGGCGGCAGCGGCGGCGGCGGCGGCGGCAGCGAGGGTCCATCTCACGCCAGAGCAGGCCCAAACGGCTGCAGCTAACGAAGGGCTCACTCTGGTACCTGCGGACAACGAGACGGGCTTCATGTGCGTGGTGAAGACTTGCAAACAGTTCAAGGCGGAGATCAAGGAGGGGGGCGAGATGCACTACCTTGGCTGCTTTGTGACGCCTCAGCAGGCGGCCTTGGTGGTCGCGAGGCGCTTGGGAAAGGAGAGATCGGCGGCGGCGGCGGCGGCGGCGGCAGCGAGGGTCCATCTCACGCCAGAGCAGGCCGAAACGGCTACAGCTAACGAAGAGCTCACATTGGTACCTGCGGACAACGAGACGGGCTTCAAGTTCGTGAGGAAGGCTGGCAAAAAGTTCATGGTCAGGGTTGACGAGGGGGGCGAGAGGCACTACCTTGGCACCTTTGTGACGCTTCAGCAGGCGGCCTTGGTGGTCGCGAGGCGCTTGGGAAAGGAGGGATCGGCGGCGGCGGCAGCGGCGGCGGCGGCGGCGGCGGCAGGCAGTGGCAGTTCGCGAAAGCGCCCTGTCGAGAGCACGGCGACCACCAGTCGCAGCGGGCGCCGTTTGCAGCCAATCCAAGGGTTGTGAGGATTGTGCATCTGTCTCGGTGTTTCTGACCGGGGGAGCCGGGACACACAAGCGTCACAAGCGAGCGCCAACAACTAGTAGGGCGCCAAGCAAGACGGGCGCACGACGGGCACACGGATTTTGACCCGTGAGAAGGTCAGTAGGTGTTCAGGAAACTCGTAGCGCCAATACGACGTGCTGAATTGCTTCGTGCGTCTTGTCTGCACAAATTTGACGTGTTCAAAACGTGAACGTGAACGTGCATGCATGTGTCTCATCACTCATGGCAGGCCTGTAGGAAGGGTCGGTCAGAGAAGACTTTGGGGTCAGAGAAGACTTTGTCGCAGATGACGTCGCACGAGCGCCGAAAAACCGTCGCTCGAGCGCCGAGAAACCGTCGCAGCGCAAATGCGACGCATCTGCGACGCACAATGCCACATCTGCGCGCGCAGAATGCCACATCTGCGACGCACAATGCCACATCTGCGACGCACAATGCCACATCTGCGAGCGCAGAATGCC
>PJAB01001246.1:0-16024 GCA_002887195.1 Chrysochromulina parva
GTCGATGCCGACCACGGCAAGAGCGAATCGCACCGACGGCGACGCCGAGGCCGGTGCTGCGGAGGCGGAAAAGTGCAAGAAGGCGCGGGTCACCCTGCCGATGCTCTCCGTGCTGCAGACAGTGCTTCAACAGACAACACGCTGCCGAGGCGCTCGCCGACAAGACCAAGGAGCTCACCGACGTGCTCGGCTCGATCAACAACGATCAGCTCGTCGCAGACGGCCTCCGGCGGGGGCTCTGGCGGACTTGTTCCTCTGGTCGACGGCGGGTGGGCGAGGGGAGGCGGGGAAGGGGGGTTGACGGGTTTTGCGGGGGGCGCTCGTCACCGTCGAGTCCCAGTTTCCAGACGCCCGTGCACGTACACGCGACGAGCCCGCGACGAACCCGCGACAGCAGAATGGCCGACGAGGGCTACGTGCAGGACCGCATCCAGCCACCGCCACGCTACAAGCAGGTTGCCTCGCGTAAAAAGATATCGCTCGCAATCAACCCAGACGCGCAGGCCGAGGCGGCCGCGGCGAGTGGCGCACCGGTCCTCACGGCGGGCGGGTCGCTGCGTGCGGACGACCTCAGCATAGGCCTTGCGGGCCTGCGCGTCAAGTCGGACACGTCCGATCGGCGCGGCTTCGACATGCAGGGGCTCGCCGCATGTGCCGAGGCAGGCTCCTCCTCGGAGGGCCGCTTCAAGGCGATGCCCTCTTCGGAGGACGACGAGCAGGTCTCGTTGGACGAGTTTCGTGTGCTGCGCGAGCTCGGCGAGGGCACGAGCGGCGTCGTGTGCCTCGTTCGGCACAAGCCGACGGGTCGGCTGTACGCCAAGAAAGTGATCAACCTGGGCTGTTCCGACAAGGAGCGCACTCAGATCTTGATGGAGATCCGCACCCTGCACAAGTCGCACGTGCCCGGGATCATCGCGTTCAAGAATGCCTTCTACGCCGACAACGCCGTGCACATCGTGCTCGAGTACATGAACTGCGGCTCGCTCGCCTCGGTGGTCCAGCGCAGCGGGCCGCTGCCTGAGCAGCTGCTTGCGCGTGTCACCTCCGATGTTCTCGGAGGCGTGGATCATCTGCACCGCGTGCTCAAGGTGGTGCACCGCGACATCAAGCCGGCGAACGTGCTGCTCAACGACAATGCCGAGGTGAAGCTGGCCGACTTTGGCATGTCCGGCCAGCTCGCGAACACGTTCGGCCGACTCGCCTCGTGGGTGAGGGGATTGCCATTGATTGCCATTGATTGCCACTGATTGCCATTGATGAGCTTCGTCATTTCGCCTCGTGGGTGAGGGGATTGCCATTGATTGCCACTGATTGCCACTGATTGCCATTGATGAGCTTCGTCATCTCGCCTCGTGGGTGAGGGGATTGCCATTGATTGCCACTGATTGCCACTGATTGCCACTGATTGCCACTGATGAGCTTCGTCATCTCGCCTCGAAGGTGGGCACCGCTGCGTACATGAGCCCGGAGCGCATCTCAGGTTCGTCATACTCATATGAGAGCGATATCTGGGCGCTCGGGGTGACTCTGTGGGAATGCTCGGTCGGGCGGTACCCGTACGTCAGTGCGCCGGGCGCCAGCGAGCGCGGCGGCAACGGCGGCAGTGACGAGCGACGGCGAAGCGCAGCCGGCGCCGGCGGGCCGTCCGAGGGGCTGTTGCCGGGTGATGAGCAAAAGATGGGCATCACGTTTTGGGATTTGCTCTATTCGATCGTCGAGTGCGATGCACCGCCGCTCCCCACGTGGGAGAGCTGTGGTCTCATCTTCTCATCCCAATTCAAGGATCTCGTGCACTCGTGCATGCACAAGGACGGCACACGACGGCCCGCAGCCGCCGCACTGCTCAGCCATCCCTGGCTGCATGAGTCCCGCCGTAAGCCACAGCCGGATCTCTCCGAATGGCTGGTCCCTGACGAGGTCGGTTCGCAGCCGACGTGACGGCGCGCTCGCTCCGGCTCCAGCCAAGGTCAGGGGCGGGCCTCCAGCGGTGTATTAACTGAGGTCTGGGGCGGGGAGCTCGGGCCTGGGAGCCCTCGCTGGGTGCGGCCCGGTGCGGGGCAGCGCCCCGCGACTTTTCAGAGGAAGTTAGGTCATGCATCAACGATCAAGGGACAAGAACGCGGTTCACCCCGCCCGCCTCCGCTCCCGCCCACGAATGCTCCCCCGCCGCACGGCAGCACAATGCACCGACAGGATAGTGGATGGTATTTTGGATCTGTTTGTCCTCCTTGGTTCGATTGGTTCGGAAAATAGTTAAGGCTTTGTTACTCGAAATTTTTACGGAATACGGTACGACGCTAAACAGGTAACAGGTCGCACCGGTAGTCGCATCGCGCGCGGCGCGCATCTGCCCCAGCCTTGTCCGCACTCCCGCGGGTCCATTATCCAATTCACAGACCTCCCATTCACAGCCCTCCCACCCGCGCGAGTTGCGACTACTGTTGACCGCGCATCTCTCGCTCCCTTGCAATCTGAGCGAGCTTGCTCCCGCCAGACCCTACCGGAGGCGGCAGCCCGTCCGCGGCAGCGCGAGGGCTCACCGCGCGCCCGCCAGCGCCCCCCGCGCCCGCAAGGTGCCCGGCGCCCGCCGCCAGCCCCTGGTGCGCGGCGAAAAAGTGGGGGGCGAGCTCGGGCAACCACTCGGGCTCGATCTGCGTCAGGTCGCGCATGTAGAGCTTGGTCGTGAAGAGCAGCTCGTTGAAGAGCACGCAGCGTGCCTGGCGCAAGGAGGGGCGGGGAGGAGGAGGGGATTCGTAAGGGCGATGTGGTGAGCACTTGCATGCACGGCAGGGAGGAGGGGATTCGTGAGAGCGCTGTGGTGAGCACTTGCATGCACGGCAGGGAGGAGGGGAGTCGAGAGAGTGCTGTGTAGTGAGCACTTGCATGCACGGCAGGTCATCTCGGTGGCCATCCACGCACCTTGCGCGAGAAGAGCACGGAGGAAGGATGGACGGCCACGTGCTCGCGCGAGACGAGCGCAAGGTACTCCCCCGTCGGCTGTCGCAGGGCGGCGTGCATGAAGAAAGCTGCCGTGAGGGCGCGGCGCACGCGCCGGCTGCGCTCGATGTCCAGCTGCGGCGGGGCGCCGCCACCGGTATCCGCAGCGGCCTCGGCCGCAGCCGCGGCCTCGAGATCGCGATCACGCTCCGTGACGAGGCCGAGCCGTTCACACGACTCGCGCAGCTGCGTGCGCACCTGGCGCGCCGCTTCGAGCGTGCGCCGATTCGCGTGGTGCTGTTCACACCACGCCTTGGCCGTGCCGCCGCTCCGTCCGCCGAAGGCGTCGAAGACATGCACGAGCGTGAGCGTGTCGGCCTGCGGGTTGACGAAGCGGAGCCGCGCCTCGTCGGCGGCCGTGCGCGTGCTCGGGCCAGAGAGGAAGGGCGCGCCATCCGCGGAGAGCATGGCGATGAGAGTCAGCATCGTGGGTAGGCAGTCGTGTCGCGCCGCGCCACTCTCTAGAATCGCCTTGGCGTAGGCAGGGTCCAGGGGCAGCTGTGCCATCCAACGGCCATCGGCGGAGAGCGCGCCGTCGCGCTGCAGTGCGCCGAGCGCGAGCAGCTGCTCGAGCGCCGCCGCGAGCGCGTCGGTCGAGGGCGGCGAGACAAAATCAAACGAGAGTACGTCCTCGACGCCGAGCGCCTTGAGCGCCAGCAGCGCGCCCGCGAGGCTAATACGCTGGATCTCCGGGGTCGAGCTCTCGACGAGGCTGTGGAAAGTCGACTCGCTGTAGAGCCGGTAGCACTTGCCAGGCTGCTGTCGGCCCGCGCGGCCCGCGCGCTGTCGCGCGGCAGCCTTGGAGATGGGCGTCGCAAGCAGCGAGTCGACTCGCTTGCCTGGATGGTAGGTGCGCACCTTGGCATAGCCGCAGTCGACCACGAAGACGACTCCGTCGATGGTGACGCTGGTCTCGGCGATGTTCGTCGCCAGGATGACCTTTCGCGTGCCCGGGCGCGCCGGGCGCAGCGCCTTGAGCTGCAGGCTGGGCGGCAGTGCGGCGTACAGCGGCAAGACCACGAGTGGCTCCGCCGTCGCCGTCGCCTTCACACCCGCCGTCGCCTTCACACCCGATGCCGCGTCCTGCTTGTGGTTGGTGGTGGCGTTGGCGGTTAGCCGGCGCCTGATGGCGGCGCCCACGGCCTCGATGTCGTCCTGGCCCGTGAGGAACACGAGCACGTCGCCCGGCCGTTCCTCGTGGTGGATCTGTAGCACCGTCGTCGCCGCCGCCTCGAGGTAGTCACTCACCGTCTGGTCGGCGCTCACGTAGAGCATCTGGACCGGGTGCGTGCGCCCGAGCACCTGCACCGCGGGCGCGCCGCCAAAGTAGCGACAGAATGTCGCCGTCTCGAGCGTGGCGGACATGACGAGCAGCCGAAGCGGCGGCAGCTTCGGCTGCTTTTTGCCACTCGCGCCGGCGGCCGGCGCCGCGGCCGGCGCCGCGCGGGCTGCTTGCGCGCGCTTGAGGATCGCGAGCATCATGTCGGTCTGCAGCGAGCGCTCGTGGGCCTCGTCGACGATGACGATAGCGTACCGGCGCAGCAGCGGGTCGGCGATCGCCTCGCGCAGCAGCATGCCGTCGGTCAGGTACCGGAGCCTCGTCTCAGAGCTTGAGCAGTCGTCGAAGCGCACGCTGTAGCCGACGCGCGAGCCGAGCTCGACGCCCATCTCCTCGGAGACACGTTTGGCGACGCTCATGGCCGCGACGCGACGCGGCTGCGTGATGCCGATGATGCCACGCTCCGCGTACCCAGCCGCGAGCAGGAACTGTGGGATCTGCGTCGTCTTGCCGCAGCCCGTCTCTCCGGTGAGCACAAGCGTGGGCGAGGCGGCGACCGCGGCGAGCAGCGCCTGGCGTGCCTCCCAGATGGGCAGCCGGCGGCGCTCTAGGGCGAGTGTGGATGTCGCGGGCACATCGTCGGCATCCTCGGATCGGGACCTCTTCGGCATGGTAGCGACGTGTTGGTTACAGAACTTCTTCGTTGTCATTCAAGTTACGTCATAGGACATTGGGTAACTCCGTGCCGGACTGTGAGTTGCTCCATCCTTTCACAGTGAATTTCCGCGTGCGGCCTCCTCGAGGGCGTCTTTTTCTCGAGACCTTGCAGGTGGTCGGGCGGCGCCTCCTGCAAGGGCCTCAGGTCTCGGTGCCTGAGGTTGAACGGTGGAGCGGTGGGATGGACGGAATGTCGGCGGGACAAAAGCGGCAGAGGGGCTCGAGGTCTGTCGACATCTTCGAGTTCTCTGCCGAGAGTCAAGTTGGCGAGGGGACTTACGGGTGAGTGCTGGCGTGGTGTAGCGCGCTGAGGACGCGCGCGCGAGCTTCCGCGGGATGCATGTCCTCAACGGATGCTTGCCCCCCGCCCGATGCCCCAGGCAAGTGTACAAGGCACGCAACAAGGAGACTGGGGAGGTGGTGGCTCTCAAGCGTGTCCGAATGGACAATGAGAAGGAGGGGGTGAGCCAGCGGCTCGCGCGCGCGCAGCCGCACGCGCTCGCGCGACTCGCCCACGCCGGGGATGGAGCCCCGGCCGCTGCTGCAGACGATGCCCGCCGATGCGCCCGCCCTGGAAGGAGTGTCACCAGAGAGGTGACCGCCTTAGCCGCCCGTCGCGCGTGCTTTGCTCAGTTTCCGATTACCGCCATTCGCGAGATCAAGATTCTCAAGGTGCTGAACCACAAGAATGTGGTGCGGCTCAAGGAGATTGTCACGTCGAAGGGTACGCGCGGCCGTCGCGCCCGCGGGGCTCCCGTCCGCGCCCCGTGCCGCCATGCAACATGCATGCCTGCATTTGCCTCGTGGATGTGTGCGCGCGTGCAGCCGCCCCACCTGGGTGCCTGTGTGCCCCTCCGCTCGCCAGGCGCCGAGTACAATCAAGGCAAAGGCTCCATCTACATGGTGATGGAGTTTTGCGACCATGACCTAACGGGTCTGACCGATGCGGGACAAAAGTTCATCGTCCCGCAGATTAAGTGTTACATGAAGCAGCTCCTCGAGGGCCTGGCATACTGCCACGCTCAGAAGGTGCTGCATCGCGACATCAAAGGCTCCAACCTGCTCATTAGCCACGATGGGCAGCTCAAGCTGGCCGACTTTGGCCTCGCGCGGGCGTACGACTCGGAGAAGCAGCATGAGTACACGAATCGCGTGATCACGCTTTGGTACCGCCCGCCGGAGCTCCTCCTGGGCGCGAGCATGTACGGGCCGGCGATCGACATGTGGTCGGCCGGATGCATCTTCGCCGAGCTGCTCTTGCGCAAGCCCATCCTGCCGGGCAAGAACGAGTTTGAGCAGATCGACCTCATCTTCAAACTGCTCGGCACTCCGGACGAGGCTGAGTGGCCCCGCTGCAAGGCGCTCAAGTACTACGACCTCATCCTGTCGCAGGTGCCGCGCAGGTACTCGAACCGTTTCGACGAGAAGTTTTCGACGCTCGACCCGACGGCGAAGGACCTCCTGCGCAAGCTACTGACCCTCGACCCGGAGAAGCGCATCTCGGCCGATGAGGCGCTCAACCACGAATACTTTTGGACCGATCCAATGCCAGCGTTGCCAGCGGAGCTGCCCAAGTATCCGCCCTCGCACGAGTTCACCGCCAAGAAGCGGCGGCAGGCGAATGCGCAGCAGGCGCAGCAGCAGCCACCAGCGCCGGCGCCAGCGCCAGTCGCATCCACCGCGGAACCGCACGGCCACCATGACAAGAAGCACGACCCCAGCGCCCCGTACGGCGCTGGCGCCCACGGCGGCATGCCGCCACCAGACCAGCGCCCTTTGCCTGGATACGGTGGCAATGGGCACGCGCCACCAAATCCGTACCACCACCCTGCGCAACAGCAGCACGGCGGAGGGGGCGGCTACCCTCCGCCGAACGCCCCACCGCCGTACGAACGCTCCTCGGCCCACCGCCCTCCCACCTGGGGGCCCTCGTCGCGCGCAGACCCCGGCGGGGCCTACCAGGTGCCGGGAGGTGGCGGTGGGAATCCGTACCACGCGCCGCCGGGCTATCGACCGCCCAATCGCCATCGCCCCGATGGCGCGGGCGGCGGCTCCTTTTTCGACGGCTCGCACCACGGCGGCCCGCCGGCAGGCGGCCACCACCCGCCTCCCCCTCACGTCAACAACCCGTACTACCAGCAGCCGCCGCCGCAAGCGTACGGCGGTGCATACGGGCGCCAGGCTCGCTGACTTCTTCATCTCCGGCAAGGGGCGCGGCAGCGGGGAGACGTGGGCGAATGACAACCAACCAAAAAAAGCAGCAGCAGCAGCCGTTCGAGTTTGAGGACATGGGCTTCGACGGCGCGACGGCGCCAGGGGCATGAATCGTGACTTCGACGGCAACGGGCCCGCGACTGGACGCGGGCCGGCGCCATCCACGGCGCCTGGGGAGAGGAGAGACGGCTCGGGCGGCGGAAGCGGCGCGGACTGGCACTCCCTGTTTGTACCTCTGTTTGTACTTCCCATCGATCGCACACACGGCACGGGGCGTGTGTGCGCCGCGCGTGTGACACCATGTGCAAAGACCGGACCGGACTGTGGTCACCCGAGTGTGGATATGAGATCTACATAGAAGATTCTGGCCCCGAGATGATGCTGTGAGTCGTGGCGGTTTTCCCCCTTGAACGCCGATGATGAAACCGCGCGTGTGTCTGGACGGAAGGCCAAGGCGGAACCGATGTCGACGGAGTTGTGGTCCCTCCGTGCGCAGTCCGCTCCAAGGGTCTCACAAGGAGTTCGCTGGGAGGACACTCCGCCGCCGCTGAGAACGCCGTGGGAGCGAACTCCTTCGCCGCCGAGAACACCGTGGCAGCAAACTCCGTCGCCGCCGAGAACATCGATTCAGCATCACGTGCAGCCATCGCCACGTACCAAAGACCTCTACCAGCAATTGCAGTCAAAAGAGCCCTTGACCGATCGCCAAAGCCATCCCCGGGCGCTGGACGAGCTAGGCCGCCAAAGTCGCCTGGGCGAGCTGAGCGCGCACTCGAATGCTGCTGAATCTACGTTCATGGAGGCGCTACGGCAAGCCTCACGTGTGCGCGGGGAGGTGTTGCGTGCGACAGCCGATGTGGACTCGCATGTGGTGGCCGCGGTCCGGAACCTGAATACAGAGGAGCGCATTGAGGCTAAAATCGTGCTACGTGGCGCTTACCACCATGTCAGCAACCTCGCGCGCGTGCTGGCGCAGCTCGAAACCGCCGCAACGCAGGCGCTGCGCCCGCTCCGCGTGGAGGCTTACGGACTGCGCTCGCTGGTCACGGCCGACATCAAGTCGATGCAC
This sequence comes from Chrysochromulina parva, assembly GCA_002887195.1. NCBI lineage: Eukaryota > Haptophyta > Prymnesiales > Chrysochromulinaceae > Chrysochromulina > Chrysochromulina parva. Next base: position 8,277 of record PJAB01001246.1, read on the forward strand.
GCCTCGCTGCTCGAGGCGCAGCACCAGACGAGCGTTGATCGCGAGCGCTTGGCCGAGCTGCGAACCTTGCTGCTTCAGCAAGAGGAGTGGCTAGCGCAGCGCGACGCGCAGCTGCGCAGCCAGAATGACGAGCGTGCCAGCCTCGAAGCGGAGCTCATCACCGCGCGCGAGCAAGTCCGCAAGGAGGCGGCACGCTGCCGCAAATTTGACGATGGCATGCGCGCGCTTTCGAGGGGCGTGGTGGAGCGCGAGCTTGGATCCGAGATAAGCGAGCCGCGCGACTGTGAACAGGACACCCAAATTAGGGATGATGACGACCCCATCAGCCGGCTGCGCATGCGGCTCGAGTCCTTCGAGCGCTCGGAGCGTGAGCTGGCAGCCAAGTGCGAGCGCCAGAGTCGCGAGCTGATCGAGCGCGACGAGAATCTCGCGAGCTTGCAGCGTGAGCTTCGGATGCTTGAGGGTGCTGCTCAGGCCGAGCAGCAGCGCAACCAGCAGCGCAATCAGCAGCTCACGGGCGAAATAGAGACGCTCAAGCGGATGGTCGCCGAGGCGACGAGCTCGCACGGCGCAGTACTCGAGCGGCTCAACGCCAAGGTGGCCGAGTGCGAGCAGCTGCGCTGCGCCCAGGAGAGCGCCCAGCTCATCTCGCGCGAGCTCGAGGTCTCGATGACAGAGAAGCTCGCGGGAGAGAAGCTCGAGGCCGCGGCTGTGAAAGCTCGCCTTGCCCAGCAGAAGGCGTCAAGCGAGGCCATGGAGGCGCAGTACCTCCAAACCATAGAGAGGCTGCGCCTTGCCGCGAGGGAGCGGGAAGCAGAGCTGGAGCAGTCGATGGCGCACCAGCGTCGCGAGGCTGAGGCGCGCGCGGACGAGATGCAGAGGGAGCTCGCAGCTCAGCGTCATCTCGCGTCGGAGCAGGCGGCCGAATTCGTCCAGTCGCTCGAGCAGCAGCGCACGCAGGCGGAGGCGCGGGAGCACGAGCTCAAGCGAACGATGCGTGAGGCGCTCGAGGGTCAGACGGCTGAGGCCCACGCGGCGCTCTCGCAATCTCGCTCCGCTCTGGAAGTCGAGATCGCGGAGCTCAAGCGAGGTCTGGCGCAGGCGCGCGAGCTGGGGGCCGAGAGGGCGAGCGACTTGAACGCGAGCCTCGCGCGCCAAAAGGAGCAGGCTGAAGAATGGGTCTCTGAGCTTAAGTCCGCGCTCGCAGCCAAGGGGAGATCAGCCGAGATCGCGCAATCTGAATTCGTCGAGGCGCTTGAGGAGCAACGCGCCGCCGCGAGTGCGCGCGAGGCGGCGATGCAGCAGCAACTAGATGAGCTCGCGGCGGCCAAGCGCGCGGAGGCACAGGCGCATTCGCTCGAGCGGCAGCAGCAGCATCTCGACACGTGCGATCTCGAGGCTAAGCTCGAGGCGTCAGAGAAGGCCAAGGGGGGACTCCAGGCAGCATTGGTCGCGGCGGCGGACAGACTGCGCGACTTGCAGCGAGAGGTCGGCCAGATGGAGGCACGCGAGCAGGAGTTGTTGAGGAGAGAGACGGCTGCGCTGCAGCAGCTCAAAGACTTTGAGAAGCAGCACGAATCGATCACCAACACCTGGGTCGACCAGATGAAGGCAGAGCGCATCAAGAATTCCAAGATTGCGACCGCGCACGCACAGGAGGTGGCCAAGCTGCAGAAGACGATAAATTATCTTCGCAAGGAACTTCCGGGGTACTGAACACTCAGGCCCCGCGTGCCGCGAGGTAATTCGAGTAGTTAAAGACTATCTATCTTAATAGGAACACTGTAACTCGTTAAGTAACGCGCTGGCCCGCTGTTCGCGGTCGTTCCGCGCACGGACCACGGTTCATCATCTCCTACTCTTTTTGCGCTGCCAACTTTCTTCGGCAGCGCCGACGGACTCGCCGGCCGCCTCGCCCGTCGCCCCGCCTCGCTTCATGACGAGGCTCACCTTCAGCCGGCCTTGCTCGATCTCTCGCGTGTACAGCTCCCGGCGGGCCTCCGCGCCGCGCTTTTGTAGCCGGGAGCGGGCGGCCAGGTCCCACAGCCGCTGCAGCACCTCGTAGTCGCAGCCGGCCGCGAGCACAGGCGGGGCGCAGCTCGCAGGTGAGATTGGTGAGACCTCGAAGTGTAGTTTGTCTGTGTAGAAGCGTCGCGCCGACTCGTTGGCCAGGTGGACGGTTAGCATTAAGCCAGCGGCCCCCCCCTGGCGCCCACGTTGCTCGACCTCTTCGACGAGCGCCGAGCCTAATCTGTAGGTTTGGACGCCTCTCTCGCGGCAGGTGAGCATACATTGTGGCGTGCGGGGATGGCTGGGCGTGCCCAAGGAGCTTGCGCGATTGTGCGCGAGTGCGGAGTTTGAGTGAGCGCATACCGAAGGCCTCTTGCGCGCTCCTCGAGGTGCAATTCGTAAAGGTAGGCGACGTCGACACCCTCCTCCTTGGTAAGGCGGTACGTAGCATAACCGAGTAGACCGCCCCCTTGCCGGAGCGCGACCACCCGCGTGTCCTCATGGCAAAGCTCCTCTCGCTTTCCGGCTCCGTCCCAAATTGCAAAACCCTGAAGGTTGCGCCGCGCAAGGTCGAGGCACTGCCGGCGCAGCGTGGCATCGAGCGTGTCTCCATGGTGCAGCTCGCACGATGAAGGCGGCGACGTAACCGCTGCGAGCTCGGCGAGGCGCCCTGTGGCTATGCGATAGCGATAGGGCGCGGTCTGTGGCTTGGCTGGCGACATTTTTCCCGAGGCCGAATTTAGAGAAACCCGAGCGGGCGGTCTGCCGAAGGCCCGATGCGATGCGTCGTTCTCGTTGATCGCCCCCCCCTCGCCGCGGTCGCCGACGGGACAAAAAAGGATCGAAGGCACGGGTTGACGTGTTGACACGTTGTGACACGCGTTGACACGAGTTGTACTTGTAACTACCGTACCGTGCCGTGTGTACTGTTCTGAGTTGCTTCTCCGCCTCGGCAACCGCCATGTGCGCCATCCACCCATCCCCCGTACGCACAGTCGCACACAGCCGCGCGAGAGCCGGGGGGATACCGAGTAAACCCTCGGTGACTTGAGTGTCCAAGTCACAGAGGGCTTACCCCCTATGCGTTGTAGATGCGTTGTAGATCCCCCCCCTTGTGCGTTGAAGATCATATAGGGATGAATTTGCTCGATCTCGTCGGCTCAGACCGGGATAGTGACGCCTTGACGACCGCGCGCGCTTTCGGCGCCCATGTGCCGTCAGCTCGGCTTTGGTGCATTCGCGCTCGAGGACACGTCAACGCCGATGTATTTCGCGCAGTCGGCCGAGTTGTCCACCCAGTCCTCTGGGACGTAGTCCTCGAGGCTCGGCATGAAGGCAGGGCCGCGAGCGCCGGCATGCGAGGTGCGCAGCGCAGAGTGCAGACCGCTGGGTGGTACGAGGGGACCCCGAGCCGCGGCCACGTCTCCTCCGATGGCGTTCTCGTCCTCCTCCTCTGGCGTGCGCACGTGCAGCGATGCCCCATGCGCCGGAAGCTCAATGCCACCTCCGCCGGACTGTCTACCTCCGGCATTGACGCCACTGCTGCCGTCTTTGGCCGTCGTCGAGGACGGCACCTGTGAAGGCACCTGTGAAGAAGGGAGGGGCGCCGTGGTGAGCACTTGATGCAAAGGCACGGGTCGGGCGCTGTGGTGGGCGTCTTTGGAGGACGTCACCTTGCGGACGGCAGTTGGCTCGCCCGCTGCGGCGCCCACTTGGCGGTGCGCGGGCGACGCTCTCTCTTTGGCTGCTGCTTCCACAGCCGCGAGCGTCGCCATGACCGAAGGGTCCGTGCTCTCCTGATCCTCCATGGCTGCATCGAGCTCGAGCTTCGGGGTTGGGTTGAACAGCCCCGCTCGGGGGGAAAAGCGGTCGCGATCGAAGGTGACGGTCCTCGCACCGTCTTTGAGGGGCCACGTGAGCGCGAATTCGTCCGGATCCGGGTTGCGCAGGCGCAGAAGCACCGCCGCATAGAGGGTCGCGTACTCGATGTCCGTCTTGACCATCCACAGACGCCTGATGAGGGAGACAATCAGAGGGGGTCATCAGAAGGGTCATCAGAGGGGCTGATCAGAGGGGGTCATCAGAGGGCCATCCTGAGAAAGAGTATCTGATGAGGGAGACAATCAGAGGTCCATCCTGAGAAAGAGTACCTGTCGCGCATCGCCTCGATCGTAGCAGTGATCGCCTTGTCCAGCGAAGGCTCGTCGGCCACCGTCGGAAGCAGGCGCAGCAGCCGCGTCAGCGCAATGAACGTGCCCGTGCGTCCTACCCCCGCCGAGCAGTGGCACACTGCCCAATGCTTCTGGCCGAGTTCATGCTGCCGAGGTGGGGGGCGCGAGGGGCGAGGGGATGTTGGGGGGCGGGGCAAGGGGGGGGGGAGGGGGACGGGTGGGACGAGGCGACGCACCAACTCTGAGTTCACGTGCATCGCAATGTGCAGCACGGCCCACGCGTTCTCATAAAACGGGCGCGAGCCGATCGAGGTCGATGACGGGAAGTCGATCCAGCGAGAATACCAGTACAGTGCGACCACGCGTGTGGGCCGCGGGCCGCCGTCGCGTGGCACCGGTCCTGAGAGCTCGATTGCGTAGCGCAGGAGCGCGGGCACCTGCTCGCACGACTCGGTGAAGAGGGTGCGCGGCAGTATGGGCCAGTGCGCGAGCTCGCGCTCGTCCACGTCATTAAACGGCGGCCAGTACCGCTCGCGCTTGTCGCTCGGTCCGGAGCCTACGCGGTCGCGCTCGTGCGTCAGGTTGATGATCACGCGCGAGCCCATCTCCCACACCATGGACCAAAAGTGCGCAAACGTCTCGCGCTTGGGGCACATGGTGGCCACGAACCAGGGTGCGCCCTCGCCCAGGTTGTCGATGGGCGACGCGTTGATGTACTCGACCGACCTAAGAGGCAGCATCGCGTCCACGTACGGGCCCATGTTGCCGCCAAAGCGGTTGAGAGGGTGCGAGACGGTGGGCTTGTGCGGCCCGCTGCGCAAACACGCGTGAAATCAGCGCGCGGTGAGGCCCAAGGCACGCACCAAGCGCGCGCGCGCAAAGCCTGCACCCAGTGGTGGCTGCTCACCGGTTGCAAAGGTCATAATATTCGGGCGCCTCGCCAAGGCTGCACCATCGATGCAGCTTGGACTGCACCGCATGGGAGAGCGCCTGCGAGTTTGGGCTGATGGGCTCGGCTTCCATGCGTCGTCACGAGGGCCCTCGTATGAGGGGCGCGGCGTTCTGCAAAACTCTCCCCTAGATCCGCCCTCCTTGATCCTCCTTTGGAGCCGGGAGGAGACGCTGATTTCTTGACGTCTCGTGGAAAGGATCCGATGAATGCATATGGACTTTTGCCGTAACTCATTTGACCCATGCACTAAGCTCTTGCCGTAAGATACTGAGATACTATTGAGATCTCGGCGCTGGGCGGGCGAGCGGATCGAGGCGTCTCCCGGAGACTGAGAAATAGAAATCGGAAACGCAAGACCGTCATCGGATGACACTCGCGTGTTACCAAACAATTGTTACCAAAACGCGAAATCCAACTCGCAACTGACAGTGACCACATGAGCCGCACGACGTGCCGCGCAAGGAGCAGAGACGACGCAGACGGAGCCGCCCGGCCACCGGACCGCGGCCACAGCCCACACATCTCAGAGCAGGTCGCCGCCACTCCATCCGCGCCCCCGCGCGCGTCGCGGCCGCTGCTCAGCTCGTGGCAAACTCGGGCGTCTCGTTCTCAAGGAACACGAGGGTCTTCTGCACAGTCTCGGTCCATGTTTTCAGCCGCTCGGACATGAGCCCGATCTGCTCCTTGGCGAGGACGCGCGGCTGCACCCAGTGGACACGTAGCGTCTGGTCCACCTCGTCGAGCGTGCCCCTGATCAGCCCCAGCGAGAGCGCGCGCATCACGAGCAGCTCCACCTCGCTCACCTGCAGGCGCGCGCCCTCAGCGATGGCCTGAAAAGGGACTGTGCGCTCGCCCGACGGGCCGATGCGCGCAAAGAGCATCTGCGTGAGGAACATGAGGGTGATCTTCTCCTTCAGGAACGTCGTATTCGCGAGAAGCGCCGGCTGGTCCTCGAGGCTCGCGCGGTGGGCCATCACGAGTGCCTCGTACTGTGCAATGTCGCCCGCATTGAAGGCGCGTAGTAGATCAGCGAGCCAAGCGAACTGCGTCTGTTCGAGCGTAGCGACCACCGGATGCTCGAGCAGCTCGCCGAAGTTGTACAGCCCCTCGCCCACGAGCGCCGCGATTCCCAGGTCGAAGGAGATCGTCAGCTTCTCGTCCTGCGTCATCTGCTCGAGCGGCGCGTACGCGAGCAGCAGCAGCGCCTTTTGGTAAAACTCGGCCGCGGGGCCCTTGATCTTGTAGTAGCTCGCCCACGCGCGGTAATACGAGGCCTGCACCATCGCCTCGACGCCCGCCGCGCCCTCGAGGTACTCGGCCGCCTGGTCAAGGCGCTCCTTGGCCCCAGCCACCTCGGAGCCCTCCAGCAGCATGCGCGCGAGCTCGCACAGCAGGTAGCTGTGCGCTTGCTTGTCCTCCTTTTTAGCCTCCTCGGCGCACGAGGTGCAAAAGAAGGTCTGCTGTGAGAGCGAGCCCATCTGCTTCGTCACGGCCACCTGCAGCCGTGCGAGTGCCAGCTTGTTGAGCCGGTGCTTGAAGTCGCTCACAAAGGTCTCATACAGTGGCTGCAGCAGCGACCCGACGCCGTCCATCTCGGAGACGGCCAGTAGCAGGAGCGTGATCTGATGCCAGAGCTTGCGCGTGTACAGTTCGGACATTTGCACCAGCTCGCCCGCGACGTGAGGGAAGTCAGCAGCCTTGGCCTCCAGGAAGCTCAGGATCGCCTTGGCTGCGCACGCAAGAGAGAGCGAAGCGAGAGAGCACGTGAGGAAGCGTGCGCACGCCTGCCTGGCGGTGCAGCAGGACGGGTCTGCCGGTGCAGCAGGACGGGTCTGCCGGTGCAGCAGGACGGGTCTGGCGGATGCGGCGCGCGCACTCTTTGCATCGTGTGCCATGACGTTGCGCGCGCGCAGCGCGATGTCGGCGCGAGTCGGAGTTGGCAAAAGTGGGCTGGGGCTGTGAAGTGAGAAGTGGCGTGCCTCGAAAGCACAAAAAGCCCACAAAAGCGACGCCACAGGGGCCTTCTTCAATAATGGGGGGGTACGCCTCGGAGTACACCTCGGGTCCACTCGGGATTCTTGACATACACGTCAGCACCCGCGCTTATTATCTAAGGCCCGTTACCTTCACCCAAATCGAAATCCCTCTTGCTCCCTTCATGCTCCCTTCCCCACTGTCTCGCGACCCTGTGTGATCAGTGGTCGCCTGCACCCCCTGATGGTATGCTTTGATCCGATTTCCCGCATCCTCTCCTGCTGCTCCTCCACATTCACCTCGCTCCGATCGTCAGTCAGATCCATCATCCAGATCAGTCGTCTGCAGTTGCACTGTCGGCCCGAATGGTGCGCGCTTTTGCTGGGATATCGCTCGTAGCGACGAGTTGCGTGGGAGTTGCGCTGATGACCTTCACCACCTTCGGCTTCGCGCCGCTCTCTAGGTCCGCCTTTGGGTGCGAAACGGTTGAGCAATTCGATAAGTGGTTGAGATTGAGGTAGCGGTCGACTTTCTTGAACATGCTGCCATAGATGGTGGAGAGGCCGAGCGCCATGATGAACGTGCCGGGGAGCCAGTTACCGATCGATGACGGCACGATATTGTTCCAGATGACGTCGAAC